>PVIU01003468.1:0-62127 GCA_004026605.1 Ondatra zibethicus
GTCCACTAATGAGTGAGTACATACCATAATCATCTTTCTGGGTTTGGGTTACCTCACTCAGGATAGCGTTTTCTATTTCCATCCATTTGCATGCAAACTTCAAGATGTCCTTGTTTTTTACCGCTGAGTAGTATTCTAATGAGTATATAATCCACACTTTCTTGATCCATTCTTCCATTGAGGGGCACCTTTCGAAGGTCATATAATATTGTATCATGTATATCTTCCATACTTTTCCTTTTACTCTGATAATATACCCTGAAACAAAGCAACTGAAGAAGAAAATAACATTTTCTCTCATTGTTAAAGATTTAGCAAGCTATGCCCAGGAAGCCATGGTGGCAGATGCTTAAGCAAGCTGGTCTCTTTGCATCCAATGTCAGGAAGCAGACAGCAATGGGGGGTTTAAATTCAGCTTTTTCTTTCTTTTATTTAGGTTTGTAAGCACAGTCCCTGGAATGGCAGTACCCACAGGTGGCAGGTCAGTTCATCTAATCTAGATAATCTCTCCCATGCATGCTCAGTACCTGTCTAATCTGGATAGTAAATGATGAGAATGATTATGTCTGGTAATTAAAGTTAGTTTTCTCAAACTGGCAATGTTAGCCATCACAACCTCAACTTTGGTCAGCTTAGCACTCAGACAAACCGCCTTTAAGATACAACTTACTTCTTTTTATCCCTATAACTCATGTACATCTTAAAATAAAAATGTATCCAGTACTTCTTAAGGTCCCCAGCTTTTAATTATTTTACCACTGTTTAAAATTCCTAAATCAGAGTCCCATCTAAGATTCAGGGTGATCTCATAAGTGTAAGATTATATAAATCTCAGTTAAGTTCTTATAATACACAATGGCATGGAAAAGTAATTTCCATGCAAACAGGAATGCTGGGATACCAAGGGATGCTATGATGAAGTCAAACCTGAATTTCAAGGTGGAGTACCCCAATTTTTCTCTTTCCACACCCATTATGTTGTCTTTCATGCAATGTTTTAGTCACCTAAAGCCCAAGTATCTCATCTCCAGATTTCCACCTGCCTTGCATGTAATCCTTCAGCTTGGTCAATTCCACTCTGTGCTGCTGCTTTCAAGGAGGAGTGTTTCAGGGTCCACAGGCTCCTGGTGTCTCCATTTCAAGTTCATTATCTTTACATTATCCTGTAATAGCTTCTGTAAACTATGCAGCTTAAAAGTTATTTTCCCCAAACCTATTAGTCATCATAGTATGGCTATAACACTTTTAAATCAGTGTATTTATGAGCGGACATTGTTTTTCTATCGGTACTATTGTAAATACTGCTGTGTGAGCATAATAATGCAAAAACTTTATTGAAAGACAGATTTCAAGCCCTTGGAAATGTTATTAGTGTGTCTCCTATGTCATGTGATATTTCTGCTTGAATTGATTTAGCGGCTTCTATCATTTTTGTTTTTTTCATGACAGGCTTTTTGCATTTGAGGGTTTGGTCATCAGTATATTATCTCTCCATTTGTGTGTGTGTCTCTTTCTGTGTACATTTATAAATACATAACTACAGTCTACTCACTCTGTAGAACATTTGCATGTGTATTTTTAGGCTTCACCATTTGTTTTTATTTTAACACCATTCATTGATACAAGTCTTTTTTTCTGTGTATTATTTGCTTCCTGTTTGAAGATGTGTTAATGGCACATGTGTTACATATTGCTGTTCTATTTTCTCTCCTTCACTGGTCTATATTTTTGAAACAATACTCCACTGTCATAATTACTAGAGCTATTCAACAAATATTTAATTTATGATGTGAGATGTTTATAGTTTCCTTTTTTTAAAAAAAGTAACTGATAACTTTTGATTCCATAGAACCTTGTAGTGTTACTTACTCCTGCTATGTGACTGGAGTTTTGTATTTTATTTAACGATTTATATAAGCGGCAGTGTTTTAGGAAATTTAAACACAACTTTCCCAATATGGGGAGAAATATCTTTCCATTATCCTTTCCTGTAATTTTTTTCAATAAAGGTCTATTGAGTTCATTGTATGGGATTTTCACATTCCGGTTAATTTTACTTCTAAGTCTTTGTTTATCATTACAGTAGTATGATGATATTGTTTTCCTATATTTATTATTGAGGAAAAAATATATGCCACTGAACACTATGATTTCATGCCGATTCATGCTCTCCAAAATGGCTGTGCATTTAAATAAATAATAAATAAATTTTATTCCTAAAGGAAGGAAAGAATCAGATGTATGGATTTATACAGACTTTGCAGTATAGTGTTTATTTAAGATTAGTCTTTTTTAAATTATTTGTCTCAGGTCTTTAATAAAATTACAAAGGATTTGTAAAGTCTTTTCAGTCTGGATAATGAGAAATGTGTTGTTTCATTGTCCTGTCACAAGTGGAGATCTTTTGTTGTTGTTCACTTAAATTTACTTGGTAGTTCTTGTTCCCGAAACTGTTTTTAACTGATTTCCTAGAATCTCACCTCCAAGAATTTCGGTTCAGTGTTCAGGCAAAACATAATATTTTTTCCATGTGATTTTTGCAGCCTCACACTGCAGGAGTCTCTTGTTCAGACTTATTCAAGGTCTAGCCACCTCCGCCTGTTTGAACTGTCACATCCATATAAAATCTTCAAATATTGGCTCTATTGAATCTCACATTCAATTATGGCACCTACAATGCCAAGAGGACTATTCCAGTGAAATTCCTTCCAGGTCCCACTTGCTTTCATGGCTCCCATCATTGGCAGGAGTGACTATCTGAGTTTTCTTTCTTTATTTTTTCTTCTTAAAAACATACTTTTATTTCAGATTATTGAAACAATACTGGCTCTGAGTTTGTAAATTAGGAATTAATATTTGGCCTCATGGTTATGGTAGATACAGTTATTAATCCTTCGTAGATAATGTGAGGCTTCTGTACAGTTACACTCTCTTAACTCTTTTATAAAGTATGTATTTATGTAGGTGAGCATATAATGAGGCAGTCATGATGAGGAAGTCAGAGGCCAATTGTCAAAGTTGAGTCTCCTTCTCCCATGTGATCCTGAGGATAAAAGACTCAATATCGGCCCTAAAAGTACATACCTTTACATTCTGATCTCTGTTGCCAGATCAGTTTTAAAATTCCACAATATTTTCATGTTACAAAAATATTGTGAAATGAATCCTCAGGAGTATTTTTGTTACTTTAGATTGTACTTTCATGAGAGAATATAAAAACAATCTTTCAATGTCAAAAACATCAACTCTATATTCTATTTTCAGAGTAATGTCTTTAATTTTTTTAATTATGAAAAAGTTATCTCATATGTTAGCTTTGAATTTGTTATATATGTTCAAATGATGAAATTAAACACTGAGTATTTTGTAATGACCTCCTAAAAAGAGGTCTTAAGTAAATTTTGGGTACCTTCCACAATCATCCTCTATTTTGATTTTGAGAGTCTTTTATTGAACATAGAACCTGCAAATTCTGAGAGACCTTGAGAGCAAGATGAACCCAGGATTTGGAAAATATGTTCTTTTCCATGTAATTTACTTTGGTCAAGTTTTTTCCTACCCTGCTTCTTCTCAACATCCCCGCCTTCTCCTTGTCTGGATTACAGAAAACTACATGCCCTTCTGACTTAGACTTTCTGAGGATGCAAACTCTGGTTTCTATGCTTTCAATACACACACACACACACACACACACACACACACACACACACATGCATGTGCATCAATTGTGTGGTGTCCTCAGTATTATAATGTGGTTGAAGACCTGCAAAAGTATTAGAAATCATATTCCTGGAGAAGAATTTTACATTTTTACTAAGTGATATTTAAAGATGCCTTTCCTCAGCTTCCTCAAGTCCTTGAATACAGAACAGTGGGAGGCGCTAGTCTATCATGTATGGGCTCATCTCCTCCTTTCCTGAGTGAGGAACAGACTTTTTCTTACTGCAGCAGGCTTGGAAGGAAATGACCTATATTTTATAATCCCTATAAAAGTTTAATGTTACAAGAAATATTGTTTATATATGTGTGTTGTTTGTTGGATGAAATGTGGATTGACTTCCATTTTGATATATTTTTAGAAATTATAGATTGCCATTTTCTCTTATTTTACATTATGGACTGATGAGCAAATTTTTTATCTGAAATATCTATTAATTTTAGTTGCTTAAAAGTTAATTGTATAATTGTAAAGAATATGTGAAGACCTTTCCACTATGTAACTGAATATATGAAAACATTATAGAATGTTAAAAATAAAACATTCAGATAACCAAATCAATAATTGGACAAATGAGCTGAAAGATACATTTCAAAAGAAATAAAATTAGTCAATAAATTTTGGAAAAAAGTATTGTATAATTTAATTATTTCAGAGAAGAAAATAATTACTATTTTGAGATTTTTGTCACGTACCATTCATAATGTATACCATAAAACCATGGACATTTTAAAAGGAAAGGATGATTTTACAGGATTGTTCTAGTTAATGTTTAGTATAAGAAATATTATGCAGTGAATAAAATATTTAAATATTCTGCTTTTACAATTATTATCCCAGGACTATGTTTAAATAAAATAAATTCTTTATTTACTAAGTGGCAAAAATAAGGTATTCATGAATGATGCAGAAAAATAAATAGTGAAATATTGGAAGTATAAATATTTTCTCTATCATTTCTTATCTTGCTTCTTTATTTAGTTTTGCTTTTGTTTAAAATTACTAATACTACGTAAAATATTTAAAATGGCTATGTAATAGAAGGTTTTATGCAAATCTTATGTATTCACAATATATACTAAAATTAATAGTAAATTAGTTTCATAGCAAACAAATATTTAAATTTCAAGCCATATTTATGAAGTGCTTTCAGAAAATAGCGATTTTAAATTTAATTACCAGAAAACTCTTAATATCTATTGCTACCACTAATGTATTTTTTGAATTTAATATTTGTTCCTTTATATATTCTGTATATATGTATAAATTCTTAAAAATTAAAATATAATGTAATATACAAGATAAAAATGTTGCGAATAATATGAGTGAACCAATAAATTTTCAAGAATCAAAAAGATATAATTATCTAATAAAATTGATCTTGTATGTTTATATTCTGTATCAAAACATGTTTATATCTTAAAATAACACTTCATGAAGAATAAATTACCTTCTCAGAATACTGGGGAGCTAGATTTACTTATACTATGTTTACTAACCATATTATTTATAAGTTAAAAATGTCTTACAACTTCATCAACTGATAATGAAAGAATTGCATAATGGAATAAGAAAATATAACAAAGAAATATATGTAACACAGAGAAGTAATTGCTCTTAACTGTTGTGTCATCTCTCCTGTCACACTTCCCTTTTACACACACTCGTGTATGTGTGAGTGCATCTGTGTGTGTATTGATATGTATTCATATATTTCCTATTCATCTTTTTATTTGAAAAACACTATATTAATTTGAAAAAGCAATCAATATTTCAGATAAAAGAACCTATTTTTAGGATTTTTTCTTTTTGGTTTTTTTTTACATTTGAGATTGCAATCTACTTAGAAATTATCTACCTTCCCTTTCCAACCTCCAAACCCTCCTACATCCCTCCCTCTTCTCCTTCAAATTCATGGCCTCTTTCTTTAGCAGTAATTGCTGCTGCACATATATGCTGTTTTATAGACACATGTACGACTAAATAAAACACATTGAGTTCATATAATGTTACTTACATGTATGTTTTCAAGTCTAACTGTTTAGCATGGACAACCAATTGGTGTGCTCAGCGGCATCTCTCCTACTCTCAACCTTGTTCAGTTGCCCATTAACTTTGGTGAATGGCTAAGGTCAAGTGGGCTTTTCCCCATTCAGTTGGCATATTAGTTGTTGTTTCGCTAGTGTCCTCCTTATTCTCATGTTTGAGTGATCATAGCATTTACACTACACAGGCTTAGCTTCTGATGTAACTATGATATATGAATGCACCTGTGAATATGTGTGTTTGTGTGTGTGCACATGCACATGTGCACATGTACACATGCAAGTGTGTTTGTGTTTCTGTGAGTATATGACACACGTGTCCACGTGTCCCTGCTACATGAGTTGCTGGAAGTCATGATGCTCCTGAAATGAGATTTGAAGTTAAGGGGGGGAGAGCCTTGATCCTTCTTTAACTTAATGTGCCAGGCATTTTGACCTCCCATAGGAGCTATTACCCTTTTTTTATATTCTTTTGTTTTCTTTTCATTCAAAAAATTTACATTTCCTCCCCTTCTCCCAGTCCCCTCCCTCACCTCTCCCATCCCTCCTCCCTCCCCCTGCTTCCTTAAAAGAGGGCATGGTACTCTGCCCTGTTGGAAGTCCATGGCCCTCCAGCCTCCATCCCGGCCTAGGAAGGTGTGCATCCAAATATACTAGATTCCCAAAAAGATAATACATGCAGAAGAGATAGGTCCTAGTGTCATTACCCTAGAAAATTACCGTTGGATAGGAAAACATGCAACCACCACTTCCTAAAACCGAGTAATCTATAACTGCATTCTAAGCATTTCTCATGACCACCATTAAGTATAGCTCTAGCTACAAAGAAAATTCATTTTACTGAAGAAGGGGATATTTCAGAAATCCACAACTTTCAGATACTAAGAACAATGACTGTGATGTGCCAAATATAGCACAAATAATAAAAACCCAGAGACAAATATTGGGGTTCAGCCTCAAGATCAGAAAAGCAAAGCAGTCAGAAACTGGCTCTTACGTCTACCACAGGCCAAAAATAGATGATCTTGCCTGACTTTTCCTCAAATTGTGACTTAGAGTGCGAGCTCTCTCCTTCTGCCTTACATTCCTCTCTAGTGCTGGGATTAAAGGTGTATACCATCATTGCCTAGCTATTATACATTCTGATCTTCAGGCAATCTTTATTTATTAAAATACAAATGAAATATCACTACATCCAACCCCAACAGAAATATAATATCTAAAAAAAACCAAAAAGAAAAAGAAAACATATATCATATAATATTAAGCAAATAAGACAAAGATTTTATTAATGATTTTTTCTTTAAATAAAGAACGAGTTTGAAGAAATTTTAAGTATATTGTGACAGCATATGCTTTCATGATTTCTTACTATTTTACTTGACATTTTTATATCAATTTGTGTTAGTTTAATCATTTTAATTTTCACTAAATCATACAAAAATATTTTTTAAATTAGCTATTTAAATATGGTTAAGAAAAACCACTGTATCTTTTCACACTCAATAACTGAAAGATATCTATCTCAACGTTATAATGGGAAATAGATTATTTTCACATAGGTGTCTTGATTTGTAGACATGTGTGTCAAAAAGGCCCCAGGAAATTTATGAAATATTTCACATTTATTTTCTTTTTGTTTTGCAAGAGATATGAAACACAATAAATTATTTTCACCTTCACAAAATATAGTTTTTTTCTGAAATTCATTACTTGTATTAATCTAAATTTTGAATTTTATTTTTATAAGTTTCTTATAGCTTTTGAAACATCTCATTATTTCTTATAAATGGCCTGTAACAAAATATGTAGTCTTCTTCAATTGCTGTTCATGTTTTAGTTTTATTACAAGTAAAAGATCAAAAGAACTTTTCTTATTTGGGGACATGATTCATCTGGAAAAGCACGAGGACACGAGATGAAACTCCAGCATCCATGTAAATGTCAGTTGTTACAGTACCTATCTGCAACTCCAGAGCATGAGAGGTAGAGATAGTATGATTTCAGGGACATGCTTAGCCAACAGTCTAGCCACAATAGTGAGCTCCTGGGTTAGTGAGAAATGTTTTCTTAAATTTGTAGAGTGAGGTTCAGATAGGAACTTGTTATCAACCTCTGGCCTCCGCACAAATGTACATGGATTAGCCAACCTTATAAACATGTGTACATACTATGAACATACATGTGTACATAAATATATTATAAAAACTTACACACATATTTTTCTTTTCTTTTATATTCTTATTGTATTGCTTTTTAAAAAACAAAGTTGGCGACTAAAAGATTGCATTGAATTGACATTTCTATTAATTTAGCCTGGTTTCATTCTAAGGAATTAGTCAA
Source organism: Ondatra zibethicus (assembly GCA_004026605.1). NCBI lineage: Eukaryota > Metazoa > Chordata > Mammalia > Rodentia > Cricetidae > Ondatra > Ondatra zibethicus. The sequence goes on from PVIU01003468.1 coordinate 8,107, forward strand.
CCAATTAATTCAAAGTAGATCAAAATCTTTTCATGAAATTTTAAGTAGTTTTTGAAATTAAATGTGACGTAAGTTGTTTAAATGTATTCTCCTGTATTTTGTTACTCAAATTCTTTTGGGGGTTAGGGTTATTTTTTGTAAATGCATTCTTTCAGAATGTGAAAGCATGGAACACTTTGATTCTCTGACCTGAGAGACTTTATTTTAAGGTTACTCAACTGGTCAATGAAGCAAGAGGAATTGTATCTGCAATGTAAACTTCAGGTATCCTGGGAAACTGTGCTTCGCTTTGTATTGCCCAGTCTCTAGTTGGAAAGAATGGTTTGCTCACAGCTCAACCTTTCTTTGTAACTGAATATTTGAAGCTCCATAGCCTCCCTATTTGATCTGGAAATATCAGGTTGCCCTTGACTCCATCCACTACATTTCACTTGCTATAAAATCTTGCTCTGTTTCCTGATTTCTAGTATTCAGCTCTAAGCTGCTGTCTTTTGCCCACAAAAATGGTACAAAAATGCCTTCCAAACCATGATCTTCTTCTAGAGCAGTATCACCTATTATTAGTATTAGAAACAACACAGATACTTTGATATGGATTTTCAAACACGAATTCTAGCCCATAATCAAACCTAAAAAATATAATAGCGTAAAAGTGAGTTTTGGCTAGTAACTTTTATTCTTATTATGCTATGCATTCTTGTGCTGTCTGCTTTTTAGTAAAAGGGATGATACACTTTGCAAAATTTAAAAGAGACTTTAAATGCATGGATTTATTTCCATGCTCATAAAATTCTTTGTTCACAGTGTGATGCTGTTACGGGAAAAAAAAATACAGCATTGCTATTTCTTTAAACACCTGAAAGTGTTCTCAGTAAACTGAACTGTTAGTAGAACTTGCACCCCATATGTATAGTAAAGCCTAAACTTATATTGATTCAGGTGTCTTTAACAATTAGCAACAAGGATGATCCATATTGAACTGGATTGGTATTGCTCCCAATTGTTGCTATCTGGGTGACAATCCCAAAACACATATCAATATTTAGGTGAAAATAAATGTGAATTTTGCCAGTACAATTTTTCTGTTTTAATGATTTCTGCCTTCCACTGGCAGCAAAAAAATAAATAAATAAAAATTTAAAAAAGGCACAGGATCACCAGAGTCATTCAGGGTTTGCTTATGATTAAGAAAATGAAATCCTTTGCAAATGTTATTTTATTCTAGATTTATTTCATATACCTTCTGAAGTGTATAAGGTGTTTGAGATTTAGCCAAATGTAACCTCATTCTGCCAAATAAGCAGAGTCTCATTTAACATTGTTTGGCCTTGAAGGAAGCTAATGAACAGAAAAAGATACTTAGGAGAGCTGTCTTCATAGACTAGGTAGGAAAACCTGCATGTGATCCTGAAAACAATTTTGAGGTGCAGCATATTCCCTGTTTATATCTGTTATTCAGAGTCCTTTCAGCAGTTTGCTGTGGTCTCATATTACCATTAGTGTTCTGAGCTTAAGGAGGGCTTTGTCTAAATTTTTTCCGGCAAGTATACATTTTCATCCATTACTGGCTTATGAGGCAGCCTCTCCTGCTCTTTGAGACAGTTATATTTTCACTATCTGACCCTGGACTCTAACGATCTCTATACAGCAAAAACACTAGACTCACATGAAGCAAAACTCTCTATTAATGCTCTTCAATGACCCTTTTACAGAATTCATATGCAAAAACAGCACTCGTAGTTGAAGACCCTGGATTTTCAGTATGTACTTTTCTTATCTCTTCCTGAGAATTTTTTTCTTGCTTTTTTGTCTCATCTGAAGAGGTGATCTGCTGGCTATACTGGATGTTACACGTATTCAGCACCTCTTATCTAAGTAAAGAGATGTGCCTCCAGTTACATAACATAACCTGTAGGAACTTAGAAAATTTACCAACTATGCTTCATGTATCTGCTGTTTTATATGTGCACATCTTAAACTTTTGCAGAATAAAACAAGTTGTATTTGCTATCTGCTAATGATTCTGCAGGATAATTAGTCCAATAAGGACCATTCTCCTCCTCTTTGTGGTATCTAATGATGTTTCAGTCATCTAGTAATTCAAACGTGTTGGGATTTCTTCTGCACATGGATGACAAATGGTTCGATTTAGGCAATTTGAACTGATCTTGCACTGCTAGATATAATCAGGGTCTGTGATAAAATACATGGCCTAAGTTGCCATCAAAGGCTACATGGAAGCCTGGGATCTGGGTAACCTGAGTCGCAACCTGTAACCTTATGGGGTTCAAGGGCCAAGCTACCACCAAAGCCATGCTTGTCTGGGTAACCGGTGCTGCCACCCAAGACCTTGTGCTGCCCAGGCCCCGGCTACTGCTGAGGGACATGTAGGGTCCAGGGACCTACGCTGTAAACCAGCGTTTGAGTAGATGTGTGTGGCTCCTGTTATAACCCAAGGACGTGTGATTGCCTAGAGTGTGATCAGCTATTAGGGACCATGTTGGTGCCCTATGGCCATGCTAAAGTCAGGGCCATAATGATATAAGTGTCATGCTAAGGTCAGGGCCATAATGATATGGGTGTCATGATATATCTGGGCTAGTGTTGCAGCTGGGGGTCATGTCTAAGACGGTACCACTACTATAGCAAGGGTTTGTGTTCATGTTCCTGGTTCCAGTTACCATCAAGGTCCATGTTGATTTCAGGTTAGTAATAAAAATAATATTAATAATAACTTATGGTTATTAATATAGTGAAGTGAGCAATGTAAGCTATTTTGTTGGGACCAGCCTCAAAATTACTTCACTTAATCCTCATGTTGCTACGCATATCCACAGAAATGATAAAACTATTATCTCTTTCTAAAGCTGTCGAAGTTACTGAGTCTTTTTATTTTTCTCATACCCATAAGCTCAGCACAAATGAAGCAGAAATAGAAGAACGATTGTGAGTTTGAGGTCTATTTATTTAGGCTATGGAGTGAGTTCCAGATCAAGTTGAAGGATAAGACTATACAAAAAAAAAAAAAAAGCTTAAAAGAAGCAGAAAGTTGGAAGAAAACTCTGAATATGACTTTCCAAATCATAATTGTTCATATAAACAAACAAACAAACATATTATAACTCTGGAGAGCTATTATCATTTTACATAAACCTGAATTAATCTACTTTAATTTTACTGCTGAGTAGTGTCCAGCATTGTAGATGTTTCACATTCTGCACAGCTAATCATCATAGGAAAATGTCAGAGCAGATTTCATGTTTCAGTTCCCATATGAGCAATGCTGTTATGAATCCTCTTGTATTAGCTTTTAACTCAAAATAAGTTAAATTATCTTTGTTAAATATTGAATTTAAATTTAAAATATACTTATCTGTGAGTTAACTAATCTATTTAAGAAAAAACTGAGTTGCTTTATAAAAGAGGATCATTTACTGAATTATTTTTTGAAGTAATTTATGCTGTAACTAAACCAATGGTAACCTCAAGTTATCAAATAGGATAATAATTGAATTTGTAGATAACAAAGTCAAATATCTGAACTTATGCAATGAGTTTATCATTGAATTAATTTATAACATAATATAATTCGTTAAAATATTTTTAGAAAACTGTCATGTATGCAAAAATTTTTTGAGTTCTAAACAAAATAGCTTTGTAAAGCTGAATAGCCATTGTTCCATTCCTCAATTGTAATTCCTTAACTACAAGAGCATAATACCAGTGATGATCTAATGGATGGTGAGAAGTGAACAGACATAATGTTATATACGTTAAGAAACATAAAATGGACTTTTCATGACTGAAGGAGAGGGAGGAAAATCTCTGTGAGATCAAAGTCAGCTGAGTAAAATAGCCGAAATTACTTGCTTGACCCTATATCTAAAGAAAAATAAAGATAATTGATTAGAAAATATTTTATCAAGCTATAATCATAACCACTCCATTCAACAAAAATAACCAATGGTACCCTCAATTTTATCAAAATCTTTTATTTATAAAAAGGCAAAAGTAAATTAAGAAGAATGAAAATCACTACAAATTTATATAAGGAATCATTATAATTATTCAATAAAGTTCAATTAGCAAATCAAGTTCAGTATGAAATAATTTCTAATGTCATTGTCTTTATAAACAGTCTATATTTCTAAATTTCCCTCCATTTTCCAGATTATATTAAATGATCAAAGTCACATAATTATGGCCTATGTATAAATAAACAGTAGGCAAATTACTATTGATTACCTTTTTGTAAGGAGCTTAAAATGATATCTATAATGACTAACATATGTATTTTCTTACTCTGTACTTGGAATCACAATCATTTGCAGGAAACTCCAATGTTTCTCTCTCTCTCTCTCTCTCTCTCTCTCTCTCTCTCTCTCTCTCTCTCTTAGACTTGAGATTGTGGGCAAGGAGAAATAAAAGTTCTGCTCTTTATGTGGCATTGAAATCCGAATTCTGATACTCATGATTGCACAGCAACTGCTCTTAACTACTGATCCATTTCTCAAAATATACATTGAAAGAATGTGAAAAATTCAGTGCTTTGTAAAATTCTATGTTTTAGAAGAAAATTTCAATTAACCTCAAACTAATTGCACACTTTTATTTTTAAAATTAGTTTTATACATTGACTGAAACACATACTCTATATACTACTTAATACACATGTACTATACACATAAATACAAACTAACACATTATATTTTTACTGAATAAAAAATTTTCTGTAAATATATGTGTATGGTGTCTGTTGAAGCACATTCTTATTTCACTTAATAAATGATATAATATTGCTTTATATTCATTCTATTCGTTGAAGTTAGAGATGGATCTTTTCTTACATGCTATGGGATTATTCATAAATTGCATAGCTTGCTTACATATCTTTTACATTTCCTTCAGGAAATACATAAATACTGTCTTAGTCAGAGTTTGCTAGGTGAATAGAGCTGATAGAATGACTTGTTTCTAAATACATATGGGGATTTATTAGTGTACCTTAGAGACTGTCACCTGGCTAATCCATCAATGGCTTTCTCCTAATGGAAAGATAAGGAATCCTATCATTGTTCAATACATGAGGCTGGATATCTTAGTTGGTCTTCAATCTTTGTTGGAATATTGAAAAGGTAGGTTCTAGTATTATCTAAGGAATATCGCAGCAATAGGATAGATGAACTTGAGAACAAAAGTTAGGACAAGAAGGTAAAAAGTCAAACGTGTCCTTCTTTTATGTTTTTCATTGGATCAACCAGAAGATAAGGCACAGTTTTAGAGTAGGTCTTCCCAACATAAAGATCCATCAAGAATTTCCTTCATGCACTCCCATGCATGGTAGGATGCTTGGGTTTTAGTTAATTCCAGATATATTCAAATTGAACACCACAATTAGCCATACCAAACATCACATAATTTTTATTTCATTGGTATAAACAACAAATAATATATGGGGAGCAAATGTTTTTATATACTTATTGATTTCATATTTACATTATGGTGAGCAGTTATGTTATTGTGCCTCTGTGGAATTTATTAAACACCTTATGCAAATATGGTTCTTTTCTTCTACTATACAGCCTCAGATAATTGAACTTTATTCTTCAAGCATGGAGGCAAAAACCCTTCCTGATGAGCCTGCTGTCTGGCCTTATTGTCTTCTTTTAAAGCATAAAATTACAGAAATGATTTTAAGGTGAGAGTTAGATTGTCTTCTGTCTTTACTATATCCTATCTATCTTGCTCAGATTGCATGGGACTATTTTAAAAAGGCTAAGAAATTCATAAAAAAATCTTGGTTTTATGAGATTCAGGCATTGATCATTTATTTTCTAAATATATAACAAGATACATCTAACAATACCTTATAATCTGTACTGCCTCATTGCTGTGGGATTTCCATCAACCAATAGCCTTTAAGATACCAGCCTACTTGGATATGGTCTCTTATACTATAAATACAGGTGTAAAACTTGCACACTCATGTGTGCACACACTCTTTCTCAGCTGCTGGATTTGGTTCCTCTTCCCCATTTGTGCAGAGAACTGTTATCTGTGAGTCTACACCTAAATAAAGAACCATTTATTTTACTTAATTCTGAGCTAGTATGGTATTAGTTTATAGCATCCATCTTCATCTGGCACCCAAGTAGCATCATTATAAAACTTAGTCATTTTAACTAGTTTCATTTAACCTGTATTTAAGGCAAATTTCTTTTAGGATTTTTCTCAACCAAGTCAAGAGACCTTCATCTGACCAGTGCAAAATTCTAAAATAAACAACAGGATCTACTATAGAAAGACAAGCAACTTTCTCCAAATTTTGCAAAAATAAGGGGATTTCATGTTTGTGATATATGAATCTAGTCATAAGCATGATATAAGTTTCCCTTTGGTTGTCTTATATGAAGTCTACTACAGTGGCATCATCAAACCATTTTAATTTAAGAGTTGAAGAGTATTCGATTTTTCTTCCTAGGTCAAGAATGTATCACTGGTCATTTTTGGCCAAAAGAAACACATTTCATATTTGAATTGTTTTTATAATTGAATGACTGCCCTTGCAGTTAAGTGTTGCACAGCTCACATGAGCAATTGTTATGGGATTTCCCTTTTTATTCTATGATTACCATTGATTAATAAAAATACAGCTTTGGACCTATAGCAAGGCCAAACGTAGCTAGGTTGGAAAAACTAAACTAAACTCTGGAAGAAAGGAGGGAGAATCAAGGAGAAGCCATGTAGCTCTGCTGGAGTCAGACAAAACTTTACCCAGCAAGTCATAGCCACGTGGTAATAAACAGATTACAACAAATGGATTAAATTAAGGTAAAAGGTTTAGCCAAAAATACACTTAAGCTATTGGCCCAAAAGTGCTACAAATAATACAGTTATTGAGTGATTATTTTGGGGCTGAGCAACCGGGAAATAACTAGTGGCCTCCTACTACAAATTGGCACTACACCGTGGTTGACTAAGTCCACATAAAACCTGAGAAAGCTTTAAAAGAAATCCTATAAACAAAATAACATAGTTAAGCATGGTTTGTTAGTAGCATTTTCTTGAGTGGGATCTGTCTGCTAGAAGCAAGCAGAGGCATGGCTCCTTTAAGAGAGGTTCTCCTGATTCAGTGGTAACAGGAAACAAGCTGTGCTGTTTTGAAACTACAGCTTCCTGGGATGTGCTGCCAGTGCAATCACTGTGGGATATGGAGCATTTAAATGGGTTTAGTGGGCAGAGTGACACAACTTGTTTAATGGCAACATAGACTTGCTGTGTGCTTAAAATTGGGGCTGTGAGCCTGAAAATGGGACTGTGAGCATGAATCGTACTAAACAGACCTCTGCTTCACAAGGTTGAAATGGGTGGAGCCCAAAAGGCAAAGCAGCCGTAAAAGCACTTAGCATTTTAAGAAATACTCCTGGACAATTACAAATACACAATAGGACAGACTCAGACATAAAAGAATGCCAAATGAGTCACAGTGCTGGATAAATGTACATAGGCTTAAAAGAGAGAAGATAAAAAGAATATAGACAGTTATAAAAAAAGTAAATGGTTTTTTAAAAAAATAAAGTCTTTAAAGAGACTGAGTACAGACAGTTATAGATTAAAGAAATAAAGATAACATAATAAATATTAAAAAGTAATAGATTAAAAAACAAAAAAATTAAAATGAAATATGAGGAGAGTCTGGATTATGTATACTATTGGGTTTTCTTTGAATTTTTTTGACTGTGAAGGAGTTAAGTAACCAATATATATATTTAAAAAGTATCTTGACTTCAGAATTTCAGTTTGCTTTGGAAAAGATGTTCTTATTTTGTTTCTACAGAGGAAGAAAACCTGTGGAATCCTTCCAGAATAATGTGGTTTGATGGACAAAGACTCTCCAAAAGGTTGCCATGAACACCACCAAAAATTACTTTGCTGAACAAAAAGCAGGAAGTAGTTTAGAGAGAAATATGCCCAAATTTCCAAATATTGTTTATAAATGTTTGTTTACATTTAAAGGGGGATATGATGTAGAGTTAAATACTTTGCATTGGCATGTATTTTGGTTTATTGATACAAATTTAAGGTCAATTTTGTTATATTCTGTGTGTGTGTGTGTATCTGCTCTTGATTAAGGTATTGTGTTTGTATAGCTCATTTAAAAATGTAATGTATAATTAAGAAATATAGGTAAATAGATAGTCATATATAATAGTAAATCTTGTAGTCATTTTACTTAGGTTTTCTAGTTGGACACATGTGTATGTCAGATGGATAGGCTTTCTCCAAACCTTTCAAAGACTACAGAATATAGCACTTAAAATGTTTAAACTTAGGACTTTTCATGACAATAAATCACATCTGCTTCTGGCAGTACCAATCTATTTCTAAAGGATGACAGGGATTGAAGAAGCTCTTTATGGAGTTTGCTAGCAATTTCGGCAAGAAACTGCTTTTACCTGGACTGCTTGATGGTATGCTGTATAAACTGGACAAACAGGACACACAGAAAATGACTGCTGAACTTGCCTAAAGGTGAAGCCATTCGTCAGGGTTCTTGCTTCATGAAAAAGTCTGTTAGACATTCTGCAGGACACAGAAAAAAGTGACTGACATACTACCACTACAAAGGAGAAGAGATCTTCAAATTTCCTGCTTCATAGAAAAGTCTGCTGAATTCTATGGGCCCATAGGTTAAAGATGGATGCCACAACAGTACAGAAGATCGTTGGGATACTGTCCAGGCAGTGAGATGTCTCTATTAATTCTAGAGTATTGGAAGTTGCTTATAATGCACTTCCTGTTTACTTGGATAATATTATATCCTTCTGGAATCTTTAATGGACTTAAAGAAAATATAGTTATAGTTATAGTTTTCCTTAGATATGATAAAAGATAAAGTAGATATAAATGTTATAATTGGAATTCTTGCTTGATACCTGTTTTGTTGTATGCATTTTTTCTATGATATAGTCAAAACCTTCTTTTTATTAAAAAAGAAAAGGGAAGGTAATGTGGGATTTCCCTCTGTATATTGTAATTACCATTGATTATTAAAGAAATTGCTTGATCTATAGCAAGGCAGAACTTAGCTAGGTGGGGAATACTAAACTAAATGCTGGAAGAAAGGATGGGGAGTCAAGGAGAAGCCATGTAGCCTCGCTGGAGCTAGATGAAACTTTACCCGGTAAACCACAGCCGTGTGGAGATACACAGATTACTATAAATGGGTTAAATTAAGATAAAAGAGTTAACCAAAAATATGCTTAATCTATTGATCAAACAGTATTGCAAATAATATGGATTCTGAGTGATTATTTTGGAGCTGAGCAGCCAGGAACTAACTAGCAGCCTTCTTACAACAAGTAATAAGTCTCATACCCCTAAGGGGATTGTAGTAAAAATCTCTAAAAAGTTTCATACTTGAGATATGGTGAGTTATCTGAACTATATGGTCTATTTGTGATGTTTAAAAAATAATCTTCCTAACATTCAAATCCAATGAACAAGTAAATATCTGGCTGGTAGAAAAGCACACATTTATTGTGCATAGACGTTGATGCTAAAATTTATTATCTATAATCATTTCCCATGCAGTCAAGATTGGATACAAATCACTCAGGCCACCGGGCAGTGGTGGCAGATGCCTTTAATCCTAGCACACGGGAGGCAGAGGCAGGTGAATCTCTGTGAGTTTGGGGCCAGCCTGTTCTACAAGAGCTAGTTCTAGGACAGGCACCAAAGCTACAGAGAAACCTTGTCCTGAAAAGAAAAAAATTCACTCAGGTCACATATGATGGTGCCTCCCTCATATTTGAAAAGAATACTATCAGGCTGGTAAGCTTGAAGTCTCTGGGTAATTCAACACAGTCAAGTTGCATCCTCATATTTTAAAGATCTGGGGAAAAATGATTTTAATTCTTGTTACACATTCACAAAACAATTTATGATCCAAATAGAATTACTAAGAGACACACAAAAACAGCATCAAAAAATAAATCATGCAGTACAGGAGATTATCATTTGAGAGCTATTTCTGAAAGAAAAAGATAGTCAGTGGAAAAGCAAATACATAGGTCTTCATACAACTTATAGATAAACTATATATCATGACACTTTGCTAGAAAGCCTTCAGTTATGGCTATGAAAAATAAAGCTGATTTGTTTGAGCTCATTAGATATAGCTTTTCTTCCAGATGTTCAAATGAAATAAGATTATTCTTTCAATGGTACAGCCAAATGTTTATCCTTGTATATATGTGGAATGCCATGTCTTTTTCATTCCTCCTCAGTTGACTCATTCAGAAGTCTTGGGTACATAAACAAAATATTTTATTACATTACTAAGGAATTAACTTAAAATCCTAAGCCAGTTTCAGTCATGGCCTTAAAAAGTTGGCCATCAGTATTCTGTTAGAATTAAATTTATGTTCCAGAAAGGGCCAGGCCAGAATTTTTACTTATAAGATAAGATATTACAATTTATACTTTTAGTATCAGCATCAAACCAAATAAACAAGATAATAAGATAATATTGCATTCTTTAAAGATCAAGGTGTTTTGTCTGTTGTTTTTAATGTATATATGTATATATATCAGGAAAATTTAAGTGTAAAATGAAATGAGTTAGAGTTAAATAATGTAAAGGTACTTTAGTGTAGAACACAGTCTAATGGAACAGAATAATGTGTCCTCAAATAATCATCCAAATTTCACCCAACTGATTTTTGATGAAGGAGCCATGAACACACAAGGAGAAAAGGACATTCTCTTCAGTAAATAGTGTGGAGAAAACCTAGATAACAATGTAAAGAATTAAAAAAAGGGAATTGTTTCTCATTGATTAAACTATTAATTATAAATATATTAATTAACTCAATTTAAAACCCAAATTTTCAAACAGTTAAAAAAAAGCATAAAAAATAGTTCAGGATATTAGCATCAGGAACAAATTTTGGATATAACCCTAAAATCATAAATTACAACAAAAAATTCAAAATTAAGCAAGTTTTCATAATATTAAAATGCTAAAATATAACAAGCAAAGTCAAAATAACTCAAAAGATGGAGAGTACAACCTGCTAAATTTCTCTTTAGGCAAAGATAAGTGTTCAAAACTGATACCCTGAGTTTAACCCAAAGAATTCATGTCAAAAAGACAGAAGCAGCTCTTCAAGTTGTCTACTGACAATTTTTATGCCTGCATCATTTACACATATAAACTCAGCAATAATATATGTTTTTAATAATGGAGAATACTATGGAAATATTACACTAGGTATTTATAATGTGATCAAAACCTAGAATATATAAAAATTAAGCAACTAAATAGTATGCTGTAGTTTACTCTCTATATCTTTCTCTTTCCATATATAATATATATATATACAGTGTCTCTATAGCACATATATGTAAAAATAGATAAATATTATGAATATATATTTTTCCAGTGAAGACTAATAAATGGTCTACATATTAACAAAAAATAATAAAATTGTGCCTTACTAACTATTCAGAAGTGAGAATCAAGCAATGGTGAGATGCTCTCAAAAATATAAAATAAAGAGGTCAATGTATAGGTTTTTTTCTAATTTTGACCTTTGTGGCTTTGTATATATTTTAACATTCTCTATGAGCCCAAACTTGTACTCATTTCACTGTAACTGAAATATACTCTTTCCATGGTGTTTTAGACCATTACCTGGCTATTACAATCTTTCCACTTCCTACACTCCACAAATCCCCGAGCCTTGAAGTCAGTAGTTTGATACTGACGTCCCACTTAGGGCTGAATTCTACAAAGCCTCTCACTCTCTCCACACTGTGCAGTGGTCTGTTTCATAGTTAATTACCATATATTTCAAACATAAGCTCCTCTGATGATGATTGAACAATGACTTGATCTATGGGGGTAACAACATGATATTAAATTCTTTTTCACTATGTTATTTAAGCAGAATAATGGTAGTTTGTTTTTTCTTAGGGCCCATGACTAATTCGTCTAGCTTTCCATTCCTGTATTATTTAGTAGTGTCTGATATCAGTTTCAGCTTCTTAAGTATAGTTTACCAAGAATGTTTTCAATTGGTGACTTCTGGGAAGTGGAAAATTGTTTCAGGGAAGACGCTTGTTTGTTTCCAGCTGCTCAGCCCTGAAATAATCACTCAGAAACCATATTATGTAAGTCACTGCTTGGCCCATTAGATCTAGCTTCTTATTAGCTAATTCTTACATCTTAATTTAACCCATCTCCATTAATCTGTGCATCACCCCAGGTTGTGGCTTACCAGCAAAGTTTCAGCATGTCTCTCTCCGGCAGCGGCTCTATGGCTTCTATTGATTCTGCTTTCATTCTCCTAGCATTCAGCTTAGTTTTCCCCACCTAGCTCTGTTCCCCCATAGCTCTGCTATATGCCCAAAGCAGTTTCTTTATTTATTAATGGTAATCACAACATACAGAGGAAAATTTCAAATAACCTCCTTTTTTGTTGTTTAAATAAAAAGAAGGATTTTAACTTTGACGTAGTGAAATTACATACAACAAAACAGGTATCAAGAAAGAATTATAGTTACAATATTTATATCTACTTTATCTTTTAGCATAACTAAGGAAAACTATAACTATAAATTCTCCAACTCTATCAAAGACTCCTCCAGAAGGATACAAGTTTACCTAAGTAAACAGGGAGTTCATTGTAACTAACTTCCAAAACTCTAGGAATGACAAACATTTCACTATCTGGACAGTCATCCAAAGTTTTTCTGTACCATTGGGGCATCCATCTTCAGCATACTGGCCCATAGTAGCCATCAGACTTTTCACAAACAGAAAATTTCAAAGACAGTTCTCCTAGCTTTTCATTCACTTTTTTTCTGTATCCTGAAGAATGTCCGGCATCCTCTTTCATGTAGCAGGAACCCAAAGGATCATCTCACTTTTATGCAAGTTTAGCAGTCAATTTTTGGTGGGTCCTGCATGTCCAGTTCATCAAGTAGTACAGGCAAGAGCAGTCTCTTTACCAAATGACTAGCAAAATTCATAAGGAGTCTCTTCAATGCCCATCTTCCTCTTGAAGTAGACTGATGTTGCGAAGAGCAGATGTGTCTTGTTGTCATGACACATGTCACATTTCAGTGAGAGCTCATTAATCAATAAGATAAGGGCTTTTTAAAGTAATGAATTAATTGTGAATTCAAAACTAAAACATACAAAAAATGAAGCATTTTTATCAGAAAGCATTCTATGTTTGGCGTAGTCAGAAGTCAGTGAAAATAAGCACCAGTTGAAGATAACTTTAATTTATCTGTAATCTTCAAAATATGCAATAATTTTATGCTAGTTTTTGATAAAAATAAAAATGAGATCATTTATTTTTCTTTAGTAGTAAATATTCTTTGACTTATGATAGTCTACCCAAAAGTAAACCTTCAACTTTTTCACTGTGAAATACTTTTCAAGAAAACATTTGGAATTCTCAGGTTTGGAAGCTTTATTCCTCAGTACTTGTCCTTCCTTATTTGGGTCTTTGATGACACAGTCTATCATCACACACAGGCATGACAAAACAGTCCTAGGAGCCCAGAAACAAGGACAGTGGTAAAACAGAGTCCAGAATTCCCACGAATGTGTCAATGGAAAAGATCAGAGCAATAAATGGAAAGGATGGATCAAGGCCAGATGAAAATCCAGCTAGAAAATAATAAATACTAGGCTAGTTCAGGCAACCTCTCCTCTGATGCCCAATTACCTACCTGGGAACATCCCGGTGGACACCTGGGATCCCCTCTAGAGCCAAGTCTGTTGCCAATCCTAAAATGACCCCCTTAATGTAGATATCTTATTGCCTTCTCCAATATCCACCCTTCCTCCATCTCTTCCCTCCCATTCCCCCAAGCTCTCCCCAGTCCTTCCCTTCTTCCTTTCCCCTCCGCCTTTTCCTTTTTCCCACTCCACCCCCACCCCTACCTCCACCCCTATCCCTACTCCCATGCTTCCAACATTTGCCCGGCTATCTTGTTTGCTTCCAATTTCCCGGAAGATCTATATATGTTTTTGTTTGGATTCACCTTGCTATTTGGCTTCTCTAGACTTGTGAGCTATAAGCTTAATGTCCTTTGTTTATGGCTAGGGTCCACTAATGAGTAAGTACATAACATAATCATCTTTTTGGGTTTGGGGTTATCTCACTAAGTATAGTGTTTTCTATTTCCATCCATTTGCATGCAAAATTCAAAATGTCATTGTTTTTTTACCACTGAGTAGTATTCTAATGTGTATATATTCCACACTTTCTTTATCCATTCTTCCATTGAGGGGCATCTAGGTTGTTTCCAGGTTCTAACTGTTCCCATAGTCACATTGATGAATATCTTGATCATCACCATAGAAATTTCATCCGATTGATGGAGATAGAGACAGAGACCAGCACTCACATCAGAGCAATGGACGGAGTTCCCAAGGTCCAGTCGAAGAGCAGAAGGTGGGAGAAGATGAGCAAGGAAGTCAGGACCACAAGGGGCTGGTCCACCAACAGAGAGAGTGTGCCTGATCTAATGGGAGCTCACCAAATCCAGCTGGACCAGGACTGAATTAGCATATAATCAATGTTAAGATTGTCATAATTATCTTTTCACATAAGTAATTTGTATGTGACATTCAGTTTATGTTTGTAAAATTTATATATATATATATATATCTTTTTAAATTTATTATCTTTTTAATTTATTATAGAAGTTAAGTCTTTTTAATTTATTAAAGAAGTTAAATTGATTAGGGAAATAACCAGGATAGGTAAAAGATAAAACAATTATGCTTTTTATTTATTATAAGGTGAAAACTCACAAGACAGGAAGAAGTCCAAGCTCATCTATGCATCTATGCCACGAGGGAGACACACACAGAGAGAGCACACCTGGGTCACTCACCACTTTCTCTGGGTCCCAGAAAACCGCACCCTAACTTGGTCCCACCTCTTAAAGATAATTGGTAAACAAGGCTTCCCCACCAATTTATTTAAAATTTATTTTCTTCTAATAATTGATCCAAACTCAGATTCTACAATTTATTAAAAATATCATTTTGTAAAAGTCTATTTTATAATTATAACTGCTTAAACCTCATAATTCATGACTATATTAGACATTTTTATTTAAATATTGAAACTTATTTTCAAATTGATAACTATATCTTGACCTTATTCTCTTTAAAAGAATGACACAACCCAAAGTGTATAAAAGAAAGAGGATGCAAAATGTAGGATGCAGTTATGAAGTGATCATGACGTTAGCTATTTATCCAGCTAAATAACGATTATGGCCAACACTGAATATATATTACAATATATCTTAATATTGTTTCTAATTTATAAAAATTTAATCACAAGATATTTGAGGATGCATAGTCATGGTTTTCATAAAAATATATTCACATCTCTTAATCTTTACCACATTTTAAAGTATTTACTCATCAAAATATTTTTCTCATGTGGCACATTAATGACAATTACATGTAAAATCTCCAACCACAACAAGGATAAGAGAGCAATAAGTACATATACTTAATCTATGAATTACCAATGATATATAGAGAAGTATATTTTATATGCTAATAGTGTTAAACTGTATAGTAAAATTCATATGTCTCAGATATCAAACAGATTTTTGACATGAAAATAAAGGTGAAAATGTTCAGCACACACACACACACACACACACACACACATATATATTTACCTGAATAATATAAATTCTTTGATATATGTGCTATTTACAGCACAGAACACTTACTTGCATAGGTTCAAATCAAAATGCACCACTAGAGTCTTGGCAAAGAGGTTTGGCCATTAATCATAATTACCGAACATTTTGAATGGATCCAAAAGTCACAGCCACCTAAATTACAAAGAGAAAAGTGTAGCAAATTTGGAAGATTCTTTTACACAATTATGTTAATATTGGCTCATAAATGATGTCAATGTTATGATTTCCCCAGTATAATAATCCTACATTACTTTCTAAGTCATCAAATGATGGATAATATATGAATGTAAATTTGAATGAATGTAAACAGAATGTAATATGCCAGGAGATTATTCAAAGCACACTTATTAATTAGTACAATTGCCAAACAATAAATTATCTATTTTATTTACTGTTTTACCCCAATAAAAATTTAAATAATTCTGTCAGTAACTAAATATTAAAAATACTTTATATATTAATTATTCATACATACTTAAATGGGTACAGTTAGGAGGAAACAGGATTTGCTAAAAGTAGTGACAAAATTTATGTAAAATATGTATCAAAATATATTTCATTACTTTAGAAATTTAAAATATTTTTTGCAATATGATTTGCTTTAAAGGAGTATTTTGTTACTGGATAATATAGCAGTTATTTTGAAATATCTACTAATTAAAATAATTTTTATATAATAGTTAATATCAGCAGAAATTTGAATAATACTGAGATATTGAAATTATACCCAAAAAATATTCACTCCAAATTTCAGAAGAAGCTCTCTATTTTTATTAGCACATAATTGCTGCTATAGAGGATATTCACTATGAATCACTGCTACTGGTAAAGTCACACAAGTTCTTTGTAAAATGAAAGAGTAAAAGCCAGGCCTCATTACTCGACCTTTCCTTTCTCTTTTCTATTAGCATGTCCTGTAAAACTTCACCCCCACACTGAACTTTGTATTTCTTGGTTTTATGTTTTGAATATGTTTGTAAACATATTATTCCACTAGATTTCATTACATGCAATTTTGTTGTGAATAATGGAGACCCACCTGTCTTTAAACCTAAGCTCTTTCAGTAACACAGGCCAAATGGTTGAGTTTCCTTTACTACCATTACAGGAGGCCAAAATTTGACTTTTTATCAGTAAAATTGATGCATTACTTAAACAGGTATAACATTCAGAATTTTTTTGAGATGGTTTAAACTTAGTTAAACCTTAACAAACAGATTAGCAGTAGCATGATACCAATATACACAGATTTGCTGAAATGATATTTCTATGCTTCTTAGCATCACAATATATTGATGGAAAGATAAATCTATACATTTACACTAGTAAAGCAACCAGAATTCAGTTTAAAATTCCATGTGGGTATATGCATTGTTTTTCTGAAATATTGCATGCACATTTATTATACAGTAAATGTCTGTTTCTTTAATAACCATGTCATATGTTGCCAACACTAAATCTTTCCTTAATATGCAAATCATCTGTTTCTATTTCTCTCCTGTCTCCAACTTAACATCTGTCAAATTCATCATTGTATTCCAAAGTAACCAAGTGGGGAAAGAAGACGAATATGAGTCAATAAATGTAGTAAATAGAACGACACTTATGTTACTTAAAGTGCTTTGACATATGTTATATTTTCAATAAAGACAACATTTTTAAAATATTATTTAACATTTAGAGAAAATGTCATTGAATTCAAGAAACAAATATTTAATAAAGTAGCTCAAATGTCAGAAACAACAAGGAGATTAGAGATTTAAACTCTAAATATTCTACAATAACACAGAATCTAAGGAGCATGTTTCATCTCTATCAACAACTTTCATATATTTCAAGATGAACACTTAAGATCCCTTTACTTTTTGTTCATATTTTCTACTGTATTCTATAACATTTTAATTGTTTAATTTATTCTCATGTATTTTTATTTAAAAATCACTAAACTATTCAATGCTTAGATTTATGCTTGCCATTTCAGTTGGAAGAGGATTCTTTATATCTCACATACCCAATGCTGAGTAAGCGAAAGAATCCATGAATCAAAGATAATAACATTGCACTCCTTGGGTTAATATCCTTGGTAATAATATCCTTAAGGAAAGCTCACAGGGTAAAGTTGCTTATTTAAACTTTAATTTTAAATGTTTTAGAACTTACAATTCAAAAAGCTGACAATGCTAAAACTTAAACACAGATAAATACTGCAGTTTCATTCATAATTGCCAACAATGTAAAGAATCAAAATGTGCTTTAATAGGTAAATGACTAAACTGTGACACACCCAACAACAGAACTTGTGGGGTTTCGGACAGCAAATTTTTCTGGGCAATGACATAATTATGAACTCATAGCATTATAAATATGTCTAAATGCAGATGTACAACAGGCAGAGTCTCACTCTATGTAAACAATAGCCTTTCATCCCTTTCAATTACAGAAGGCACTGTGAGAACCTCTGCTGTGGGGATAGTAATAAGCATCTGCACTTGATTTTCAACTTTGCTGTGAAAATAAAGTAGCTCTAAAACAATAAAATTTAGTTAAAGTATCAATTGACCAGTCTCATCCAAAATATGCCAACTTCATGTTTTCAATAAACTTCTTAAACTTATAATTGTGTGCCTTAGCTGGGTGTCTACTGCTGGGAAGATACACCAAGACTATGGCCACTCTCATGAAGGAAAACAGTCGGGTCTGGCTTAGAATTTCCTGGGTTTAATCCGTTATCATCGTGAGAGGAAGCATAGGCAGCACAGCACTGGAGAAAGAGTTGACAGTTCTACAACTGTATCCTCAGGCAGCATAAAGGGACAATGAACCATTAGGCCTGACTTGAGCTTCTGAGACCTGAAAGTCTGCTTCAGTGACAGACTTCCTCCAACAAAGCCATATCTATTCCATCAAGTCACATTTCCTAACAGTGCCATTCCCGGAGCCTATCGGGGTCATTTTCTTTCAAACTGCCACGCTGGGTTGCTTTTACTAGAGTTTTAAAACTATGTGAATAATGAGACTGAATTCTTTTTCATTTAAATGAGGCATAGGTATGTTTTCTGTAAATATAATAATAATTATAAGAGAATTTATCTACTGGGAAGGTTTATAAATTTTACATCATGATAAAGGTTTCCTCTAATTTATTTCATTTAAATATTATGTTCTTAGTGACTCTATTTCATAAAACTTTTGTCTGAACTTGAACATAGACTGATATCAGTTTTCTATCTTCTAATCAGTATCTCTTTTCCTTCAACCAAGTAGATTTTTTCATCCTTTAACCCTGTTTCTCATAATTGTTATGTTTTTTCTCAATCCCAGTATAGCTCACGCTGCAAGCTGCTGTGATCCTATGAATGAGAATGGTCTCACTGATTCCATGATCTGTGTAAGTCTGCTAAATGTTAAGGCATGCAGTATACTTTATTTTCCCAGGTGATAATCTATAAAAATTGACTTTCCTGAAGTATTTCCTGTTTTCTTCTTCTATTTTTTAATCCATACTTTTCTTGTGACAAATCTGAGACAACACCAAGGACCATGCTCAGTGTTTAATGGGGAAACAATCTATGTACCTTACAAGCTCTTCACTTATCTTCATAGAACTCCCTATACCTTCATCTATGATTAATCTACTTTAGTCTTCCAGTGCAGAGAACTGTATTCTTAGACATGAATTAAAGCTTATTTTGGGATGCTCTAAAATTTTTGCCAAACTTATATAAAAGTTCTTTTTCACACTTATGTGATTATTTTTTCTTGTCAAAGGAAGCTACCTATATTATTTTATTAATTTCAGACTGACCAAGAAAATAACTCCATGCACACATGAAAGGATAAAGTAAACTATAGCTCCATGGGCTCTGTTTCTTGATATTTTATTCATCACACTATGAAAATATATGTTTTATTATCATCAGATAAGTCACACCATATGATTGCAACTACCAAATGGTAACTTGTAGAAAGTTTGTCATCAATGTAGCCTTTATGCTAAAACAGTATATACAAATTAGCAACTTTCTTAAGTAAATTGCATTAAAAATGAAATTGCACTGGGCTGTGAATGAATAAATTTAATCCCAGCTTTAGGGCAAAGACAGTAAGATCTGCGTTCAAGACCAGTCTTGTCTACAGAGTGAGTTCCAGAAGAACCAGGACTCTTACACAGAGAAAACCTGTCTCAAAAGAAAAGAAATTGCTAATTTTCACTGTGCATTATACAATGAGTTATGACCAAATGTTTATTTGCTCATAATGATTCTGAGAATGAGACCAGTAGTCATTAACTGAATCCTCTATGATATGCATGTTCGTTTCCTCAAATATATCTTCCAAGTCAGAGAATTGTCAATATCATGAGCTCTAAATTGTTGTGAAAGTTTCCCATCAGTTCAGTAGCTGGTAGCTCCCACAAATTTTTAGCAATCTTGTGCAGAAAGTAAGTTCTGACTTCCTGAAGAGAAAGCAAGAATATTTGGACATCATAAAAGAAAATATCAAATACCATTGTTGTATAAGTTTAAAGTTCAAAACTGCTTTTAATTTATCTTGCCAGTGAATTGCAATTGTATTACTTAATAAGAGTGCTACAACATCTAAAACTTCACCTCTACTCTTAGGAAAATGGAAATCCGGGATCTTTTCAACTGCACAGCACTCAGAGAAATAGGTACGTTGGCAGTAAAATTGTTTTACTACAGCCATCCAGATAGGTGGAGAGGTTTTTTAGCAATTAAGATAGAGGTGATTACTTACTTATATCACATTATATCAGCTTACCCAGCTTATAAGATTTAAGGCAGACATTAACCATTCTTAAATGAAGGTTTCTGCATTAGCAATGTTCTTAGCGAATTTCCTACAGCTAATACATAGTGCTAGGAGGAATTAAATTTAAAACTATCAGATCAAAATCTCAAAGACATCCTAGAATACTATAGTTACTAATTTTCTTTAAATGACATAATAGTGCATTCCCATGACTAAATTTTATGATTTTAAACTTGCCTAAACTATTATGCAAACTTTGAGACACTAAGGACAATATGAATAAGTTGTTGGCTTTGAAATTTTTATTTTAAAAAGCATTTAATCATTTTCTTTATGGAATGAGAAAGTGAGTATATGAATTGTATTGTATATTTTATGTTTTGATAAATATAAAATGGTGAATGTGGTAAATATAAACTGCTTGGAAAATAATATATGAATCATTTAAAACTTATGTACTTTCATGTTAGATTTAACTTGGGATTTACTAATATACTAGTATTATACAATTTATAACTTATTGCTATTTTCCAAAACACTAATTGAAGTGTCTCACCAATAGAAAAGGCTGAAGGTTAGGATAGTGGACTGTATTTGTATAAGGTTCTATTTAGAAATATTTTCTAAAATATAGTATAGCACTTGAATCACCTTGGCTCTATGATGCAGAAAAATGAAAATGTATTCATCAAGTTACTATTACCTTATTCCCAAGAAGAAGGGAAATGAGACAATAGGCATTTGAAACTAAGGAACTGGAAGAGGAGAGTATAAGATAACTCAGTGCATGATTCTTTTTGTTTAATATTTTAAATTTTACTTATTTTGTGTACAATTTTTAGGCGTTTATGTTTGTACACAGCATGAATGTTTGGTGCCCTGACAGACAAGAGGCTGTCATTATTATTGTTTGATTTTTTCAATATGGAGTTAGATTTAATTTGAAAAGTGACAGTTTATGAAAGGTTACCTGAATTTTATAATATGGTACCAGATACCAAGCCTGTGCTTGATTTTATTGAGATTGGTGCTGCATTTCTTGAGATAGGGTGCAGGCTTCTGTTTTGTTGTTTTCTTATTGTTTTCACCTTTCCTTACTCTCTATTTTCCTACGAAAATCTTTTAACTTTCTTTTTGTTTATTTATTGTGTCTTTCACATCATGCATTTCATCCCATTCATTTCTCAGTCCCCTTGTATCTGTCATCTGTACTTGCAACCCCCTCCATTACACTAGTAGAATGCAGTTTAAGAGGAAAAAAAGGAGCATTCCCGTCATGGAATCTTTTAAGCTGTTTTGAGAAGAGGGGGAGGCATCTTGCTAAGGTTCCTGAAACTGTAGGACCTATATCCAGTACATTTAATCATCAAATATAATTGAATGTTAATATATATTATTAAAGAAACCAGACATTTCAGATATGAGATACCAGAAATTGAGCTAGAACTGTCTTCCTGGAGGCTAGTATTTATTATGCTGAGAAAACGCTACAGGAATAAAAGGCATCAATGTTCTTACCTTGATTCTATGTCAACTGTGTACTCTAGGTAAATTAATACTGACATTCCAAATAAGGTGTGTCCACTGGTATAACAGGGGCATGGTTATTTATGGGTTGACCAAAGTTTTATGGTTGGATTTGAGGCATGGCTCCTTTAACAGAGGTTTTCTTGGTTCAGCAGTAGCAGAAAAATAGCCACACTGTTTTGAAACAGAGCTATTATGAAATGCCAGCTTCCTGGACCTTGCTTTAAGTACAAACTCTAATGAGGTCTAGCTATGGAACATTTAAACAGAGTTTGTGAACAGACTGCTTCAACTTATTAATGGCAACATAGGCAACACTGGCTGTGTGCCTAAAAATGAGGCTGTGAGCATGGCTCTCAGAGGCAGCAAAAAGCTCCACCATGTTTGCCTGGGCAGGGCAATCAGGCGGTGCCATATTTCCCCTGGAAATGGTGTCGCTTAGTTTCATAATAAGGGCTTAGCATTTTAAGAAGCATTTCTGCTCAGAAAATAATTACAGATACACAATAAAGTCAAATTCATATGGAAAAAGACCTCTAAATGAGACACAGTGTTTTAAAAAATGTAAGTAGGCTTTGGAGAAAGAAGAAAAAAGTATAGGGAGGTATAAAAAGAAGTGAATGGTTTATAAAAAATGAAACAGTCTTTAAGAAGACAGAGTATAGACAGTCATACATTAAAGGAGTAAATATGATAAAAAAGTAATAGATTTAAAACAAATAAGCCACATAGAGATGGAGAATAAAGAGAATCTGGATTATGTATAATATTGAGTCTTCTTTTAATTTTTTGAATGTGAAAGAGCTCAGTACAGAGAGACATTTCATTGCATGGGCTGCTAAGCTAAACCAGCATATATATCTTAAAGGTATCTTGATTTCAAAATATGGATCTAAAGATATGTTGCTTTGGAAAAAAGATTCTTATTTGTTTCCACAGAAGATGAGAACCTGTAGATTAATTCCAGACCAAGAACCCTGAAAGGTTGCTATGAACATCCCATACAAACAGCAGGAAGCAGTTTGGAGAAAATTATGCCCATATTCCCAAATATTGTTTATATTTAAACAGAGATATGCTATAGAGGTTTGCATTGGTATGGATCTTGGTTTATTGAAGCAAATTTAAGCTCAATTTTGTTATACTGTGTATATATATTGTGATTATGCAACTCATTTAAAAATGTAATGTATAATTAAGAAATATAGGTAAATAGAGTGTCATCTTTAATATTCAAGTATGAAGTCATGTTAGTCAGGTGTTCTAGATATATAGAGATATATTTCAGTTAGATAGGTATTCTTCAATTCTTTCACAGACCTTCAAAATATGGCATTTAAAATATTTTAAGAAGTTAGGACTTTTCATGACAATGAGACACACCAATTACTCATGGAGTTGCTTAGCCATTTGCACAAGAAACTGCTTTTGCCTGGATTGCTTGATGGTATGTTCGGTGAAGTGGACATGAAGAACCAACAGAGAAATGACTGCTGAACTTGGCTAAAGGTGAGCTGATCCTTCAGGGTTCCTGCTTCATGAAAGAGTCTGCTAGACATTGTGCAGGACACACAAAAAAAGTGACTGACAAACTGCCAATATAGGTGGAACTGTCTTTGAAATTTCCTTCTTCATGGAAAAGTCTGCCAAATACTATGGGATGGATGCCCCAATGGTATAAAAGAACTTTGAGTGACTGTCTAGGCAGCAAGATTGCTCTGTAAATTCTAGAGTTTTGGAAGATGTTTACAATGTACTTTTTGTTTACTTAGGTAATATTATATCCTTCTGGATTCTTTAATGGAGTTGAAGAGTTTATATGTATAATTTTCCTTAGTTATGATAAAGATAAATTAGATATAAGGCTTGTAACTGTAATTATTGCTTGATACCTGTTTTGTTATATTTAATTTTTCTATGTTAAAGTTAAAACCTTCCTTCTTATTTAAACAGAAAAGGGGGGTGATGTGGGATTCCCCTCTGTATGCTGTGAATACCATTGGTTAAAAAGGAACTGTTTTGGGCCTGAACAAGGAATAGAGGTAGGTGGGGAAAACTAAACTGAATGCTGGGAGAAAGAAGGAAGAGTCAGAGAGAAGCCATGTATCTGCCATTGGAGAGAGATGTGCTGAAACTTTGCTGGTAGGCCATGACCTGGTAGCAATACACAGATTACTCAAAATGGGTTAAATTAAGATTTAAGAATTATCAAACAGGAAACTAAAGCTAATGGGCCAAGGAGTGATTAAATAATATGGTTTCTGTGTGATTATTTTGGGGTTGAGCAGCCAGGGATCAACAAGCGGCTCCCCACAAGTTTCATTTAAAGAAATACATAAGTAATACTGAAGCAAGTTTTAAAGCTAATGCCTGGTAGATGATAATTTCTAGAAGGGAATTTACTAATGATGTCATTCTAAATGGATATGAAGCCCAGAAGAAATTTGAACTCCTGAATGTTTTACTATATATCATAGTGCACTGTGACACTCAGGTACCCACAGATATCAAACATCTACAGTTACACATTTGTGAACATGTGAACTCACATACACACACCAGATAGATTAACCTTAATCTTCTTCTAATGTATAATAATATATGTTGTGGGAATTCATTCCACCAATAGCTTTGGGGTACCAGCCTTATGGCATGGCTTCTTGCCAGCAGACATGATCTCTTAAAAGGAGAGAGAGAAGTCATGAGCTCTCTTAGGTGGAGAAGACTGTGGAAGACAGCGTGAAGCAGCATGTGGCCAGTTTCCAGTTATTTCAATACCCAACTCCGTGAGTTTGTTTTCCCCTGCACTTCTTAATAAATGTATCTTTGTATATACAAAAATAAATTCCGAGAGATTGGTTTCACAGTACCTGAAGATGCTACACAAGCTGACATAGGAGTAAACCATTCAATATTCCTATGAGTTGTGATGCCTAGGAATTGTTACAGCATTCATCACCATGGAACCATAACCCTAAGCCACAGATGTCTAATTGAACTGAAGGCCTACCGAACAAGAGCTAAACCTTGATTACTACTGTAAACACAGCCAATGACACACGGCTAGTGAAGTCATAGATCTTATAGGAGAAATTACTCCTGGCACTTTAATGAGCCAGTATAAATTCTAACTACATTTTAAATATTTAAATTACATCCATATTTTAGTTATTATCATATGATAATAATTAAAGAACAAGATACCATGGATTTAAAGGGGATGGTAAATGAGAGAGGATGCAGGGAAGAAAGGAGGGAAAAGCAATTCTATTCTAAATAAATAAATAAAAATATAAATTGCATAATGTAAAATAACTTGATACCAACGCACACATATAACATTGTCAAGGGGTCCTATATAATAAGAGTTGAGTTAATTGCAATTACTAGACCAAAAGTAAAAGTTAATTTTATGAAAATAACAAAACTAAAACATGTAGGTAGTCTCCATTCTAGTTATCTACTTCAATATTTACCTCATAAAACAAGTACAATATTTTTTCTTTTTTTGATTTTATCCTTTTTAAAATTTATTTTGTTGAGCTATTCATTTATTAATTATCCTTATTGAATTATTTTATTGACCAAACCTATGTAATCACAAGAAATAGAAACATCATTTGTAATAATTTAATAAAGAATATTTAAAGTAAATGTATACTTAGCTCATGTCCTTTTAAATATATATTCAATATAATATATGAATTTTTAATTTTTACTGGTAGTTGAAAATAAATTCTTCTCTCATACAATACATCCTGATCATTGTTTCCTTTCTTCCATGCCTCCAAAATCCCTCTGCCACCTCTGCTTTCCACCAGATACACTCATCTTCCCTTCCCTTAGAAAATAACAGGCCTCCAAGAGACAACAATCAAACATGACAACCCAGGGCACGTTAAGACAATGCAAAATCTCTCACATAGAGGGTGGACAAGGGAATCCAGGAAGGGGAAAAGAGTACTAAGAGCTTCCAAATGGTCAAAGACAGGCCCACTTCCACTAATAGGAGTGCCACAAAAACACCAGGCTACCAACCATAACATATGAACAGAGGGCCCGGTGCATACCAATTTAGGCCACATGGTTGCCCTTTCAGTGTCTGTGTGCCTAGATGAGATCTTCTGAGTTGATTAAGTAGGTCTTGTTCTCCTGATAGCCTCTATGCAGTCTTTAGCCATACTGTCACTTCTGGCTTTATTCCTTTAACACACTACATTACAATTTCATGTTTTTGGCAGACTAGACTTCGTCTTACAATAAGGTATAACTGGAGACCCCCAAAACTGTGAACATATAAGAAGTCTATCTTCAATGTTTATTAATTACATAGCTCCATGACCTGTTCTGAAGTGTATTTGGGCTTTTCGTGATATAATATGAATATGGTAAGACAAGAACGTGTCTTATTTTAACTCATCAGTCCAAATCTTTATTACTCATAGAGAAATCTTTTAAAAGATTTCACCATTAGTTTATCATTTGGACTTGTAGTTGATATGTCAAATTCCGTTGCTTTTTTCATCATCTTTAGAATAAATTAAGCTATGCTTCTTGTGATCTAATACTACACTACAGATCTCTCCTGTCAAATATTCATACAAACCTAATATTGACCTGAATTAATAGTAACCCATAGTGCTATTGCGCTTGAAACAACACAGCAACTAGGCTAATAAAACAATCATAGCAATGTAATTTAAGAGATCTATCGTTGGTTATTTTCTAAGATAAGTGTTTTAATTACACTTTAAGGAAATAATCATTAAAATCAGTTTAAGGATAGCTATCAACTTTTCTTCCACCCTCTAGAACATCCACTAATGTAGGTATAAATAAAACATAATACAGTAATAATTTTAGCACTAATAAACCCTATTAGTCCCATGTGAGATTGCTTTTGCAATAATCAGCACAGCATCTATTGATTCCTTCAAATGACCGTGTCTTCTAATTTCAGATCATAGATGGAGGAAGTGCTGTTGAGGGTTCAAACCTTGCTGAAAAAAGTATTATTGATTCATAGAAGATCTGGTATAGTGATTCAATGGTATAGGTACTAGGTATCTAGGGAAAAAAGGGAGTTGGAAGGAAAAGAGAAAGAACGATCTCGGAGGCTAAAGAGGTGAATATAATCACAACACGTTTTATACAGAACACATTATTTATGCGAATAGAGTTCCCTATTTTACTTAAGGTTTTTTCTTTTACATTCAATGGGAAACTATTTTTAAAAACTATTATGTTAATTTAATGTGAGACCAGCTACTTATATTTATGTGTTATTAGTCATTTCATAGCACTTTCTTTTCATGAAGTATTTTTTGACAAATTATGTTGACCTGTTATTTTTCAGACACGTCTCTTAGCTATAATGCACTTAGTAAATGGTTATATTGAATGTAATAGTTTTGGCTTCCAGGAAATCTGAGTACGTAGAACTGATACTTCCTATAATAGTTGGTAGAGCTTTTGAAAAGACATTAATATATCTTACAAAATAGGTGTCAGGCAAGTTTATTAAAATAAATAAATTTAATTTCTATGCATTAAATGAATGTAATGTTCATTTACATAATTAAAATGGAATTACATTAACAAAACATTTTAGACAAAAAATATGTGCAAATAACTTCAAATCATATTTACACAATAATACAATATGTTACTATAAATATATTTGTAAAATAAAGAATTCATTAACATGTAATATCATGCATATCTATGTCAAATTCACAAAACAGTAAAGGTATTATAATACTGTATCTATCATACAAATTAAGAAAATTAAAAATGAGTCAACTTAAATGAATAATACATGTTTTTATATCTGCATGTGTTTGTCTTCATCCTTTTAAATGTATTTAAACAGTTTCCTATCTACTTTTTATTGATAAATTTTACTATATACAATGAGTTTTTATTATTTGATTTATATATAGGTTCGCTATGTAGTGCTACCTGTGTCTAGAACTCACTATATAGTCTAGACCAGCCTTGAACTTACAATAATCCTTTCTCTGCCTTGAATTGCTAAGATATTGGCAAGACTCATCACTCTTAATATTGGATCTGAATATTTTAATATTTATCCTATATAATGCCACTATTTATTTTCAATGCTATAAAATTATAACTAATCACTAAAAAATATACTTTTTTGTGTAAATTATCATTTTGAATTTTGTGTTTTCATTGTATTTTCATATATGCAAATGTGTGTGTCTTTGCTTCTATATGTATTCTTGAGCCTTTTTGGATCTTTTCATTCTGTTTGTTTTCTCTTATTCTGCTGTCTGTCTTACTTTAACTTATTATTATTGAGACATTTAAGATGCCTGTACATGTTCTAATTAGAGAAAGAAAGAAAGGGATTTGGATGTGTGGGAAGAGGAGGATCTGGGGAAATGAGAGAAGAAAAGCCATAATCAGACTATATTGTGAGAAAATATTTATATTCAAATAAAAAGAAAAACATTTGGCCATTTGGAAGCCCAGCATTTTCTTTTATCTTTTCTATTTTTTAAGGCAAGACTGATGTAGAAATTAAGTTGGTACATCAACTTATTAAATATATGACACTAGGAAACCATTACATTATTGTCATTTAAAATGAGAACTATAAATTATTTCTTGCTTCTTTGAGTCTGAATGTCTTGTTTTGTTTTACTTTCTTCCTTTAAACAATAAACCCAGAGGTCATAATATTGTTAGTTCTCATGCCCAGAACTTATATGTATGGCAATTTACATTTCATACCCTTGAAACAGCCTCCACAACATAAAAAAGTCCAAGCATGCATTAAAAGAAATTAGCCTGTAACATTACAGCTGGTGTCTGAAGTGACAGTGAACAGCAATTTTCACAGTAGCGTGAATTAATTTTAACATCTTTCCTCTTTCCTCTATCCAGTTCCTCTACCTCAGCAAATATAATGTGACCAATGGAGTCTTTCTGTCAAAACATGATTAGAATAAATACAGTGAACCCCATAAGATGCTAAATCACACAGTTTTAGATCTTTAATAAATAAATTTTATTTTTTTATTATACAGCCAAAAATTCATAATTTAATTAATGAAGAAAACTTTTGTAATTATTGAAAAGAAATTAAAATGGGCAAAATTTTGTGGGAATAATGATTTTGTTAAAATTATAAACTAGTAATGAGAATTGAAGAACATAAAGCTTACTTATGGCATAATCATAAGTTTTTTATTCTTACTATTCTTTTTCTTAAATAAAAATAATATTTACAGAAGTTATCACCTGATTATCCCAGGTAGAACTTGTTTCCAGGTATTGGAAGCTTTCTTAAGGAATGATGGTTGGCAAGAAGTATGTGGGAGGGTTCTGAGAAGGTACAGGGGAGGGATGAATGTTACATGTACAACTACATACAACTATGTGTCACAAGGATATATGGAGTCCAGAAGGAAAGGAGGAAAAGAAGGAACCAGGGTCCTGCAAATGCTAGGCTACAGGGTTCAGGAAGATACTGGAGATTTTGAATTGTAGGACATGTTGAAGAGTGAAATTATCTGCCTTTATTAAGGTAGTGGTGTGGTAGGGTAGTGGTACCTTGACCTGGTGTATCCTGAAGGTCTCCAAGGAGAGAACGCTGTAAGTGTTGTCTTCTAACATGGAGGCATGCTTTGAGGACAGAAGACTATAGGAGAGGATCTGTTTCGTTCCCTGGGAGTCAAGGCAGAGAGGGAGGAAAGGGTATGACAGGTTCTATTCTACGAAACTTGCAATAAGTTTGAGAAGCTGGAATTGGAGGATGGGATAAAGGTAAACATGAAATCAACAAATAAGTGGGGAGACAGAACCCTAATGAGACACCTCTTGTCACCAAGTCAAGCTTCCATTGCTAGAAATGGATTGCATCTAACTGAGTTCTGGGTCAAATGAGTCCCGTGGGAACCCACAAACAACTCAGGCTATTTCCAGGGCCATTGTTTGCTCACCTTAAACTTATAGTAAGTTGCTGCTGGTGACATAATTCATTGAACATGCAAAGATGAGCTGGTGCTTATCAAGATACTTCACTCCTACTTCTTATTACAGGGTATTCTGCATGCTTCCAAAGGAGAAAGTAAAATGAATCCAACTATCTAAGACTAGAGAGGCAAGGGGCCTACGGAAAATCCAAATGCTACTGTTTGCTGAAGGTAGATAGCATTAAAATGACTGTTCTTAGTATAAAGTGAGGACATGACTGTACCAAGGTACGGTTGTTGGTTGTGATGAATGTTTTTTATTGTTGATATCAGGGAGAGTACAGCCAGAGGCATCTGGAATAGACCATATCAAGGAGAGAAAATCGGAGACTAAACATGTCTGCAGAATGTATCAGCTCATGAGAGGAGAGAGACAGGGAGACAGTTAGAGATGAAGAGAGAGGAGGAAACCAGGAAGAGGGACACACATACAGACACAGAGAGAGAGAGAGAAAGAGAGAGAGAGAGAAATAGAGAGAGGGAGAGAAATCTAAGAAAGGAATACAAAAGAGCACCAAGTGGTCACATGGCCAAAAAGACAGGATTATAAAGGAATGGGAAGCTGTGTGGTATAGGAGGTCCTTCTGTTTATGTGTTGCTTTCTTTGGCTAATGAATAAAGAAACTGCTTTGGGCCTGATAGGCAAAATTAGGTAGGTGGGGTAGACAGAACTGAATGCTGGGAAGAAGATCAGAGTGGCAGATGCCACGGATCTCCTGCCTGAGATGCATGCTGGTTAGAATCTTGCAGGTAAGCCACAGTCAAGTGGCAATACATAGATTAATAGAAATGGGTTAAATTAAGATGTAAGAATTAGCCAATAAGAAACTAGAGCTAATGGGCCAAGCAGTAATTTAATAAATACAGTTTCTGTGTGGTTATTTCGGGTGTAAGCTAGCCGAGCCGCCGGGAAAAACAAGTGGGCCCTCTCTCCTTGCAACAGCTGTGGGAAGGGAAGCCCATAAATTAGAAAAGTATTTGGTATGAGGTTGCGTGAAGAACTGAGAAGAGCCATGGCCGTAGTGAAGTCAAGGAAGCCTAGAGGTCAGCATGTTCTTTGGTATGCAAAGAGGCACCACAATTAGTCATTTGTTCTGAGTTTCATTGGACAAAATATAAATGTCTTGCTACTGTACTCCAAGATCAGTACCTTACCTAGCTATTATCAGTGACACTTCTTCTTGTAGTGGATGGGAACAAATATGAAGACATATAGCTGTAAAAGGTACAGAGAGTGAGAGACCTTAAAAAACCACACCCTAAAAGAGACATCTCTATCAAATTCCTCTCCTCATGTCTCAGAGAACCCTGTTCAAGAGGAGGCAGAATGTGTCACCATCATATTGGATGGAATGCAGAAGGGAATCAAAGTCTTCCAAACACAACAGGACTGACATACATGAACTCTCAGAATTGGCAATGTACATAGAACCTGTACATGTCTTTACCAGGTAAGTCTGAGAGCTGAAAGCAGAAATGGACTCACATCCTCTTCCTTAACTATATACCCAGTTGATAGCCACTTGCTAATAAGGCAATCTCATTGGGGGAAAAACACTCTTAGGAGTGGTTCTAATGCCAGGAAATACATGGCCAATACAAGACTAAATATATACCATCTTTGGAAAATTTTTCTCATAATGTTAGGTCAGGATGCTTGGTAGTGTCTATTTTTGTTTTATCCCTTATAGGTCCTTTGTGTATATATTATGACTTCTGGTTTATGGATTCCCTCTGTGTGCGAACCTCTGTGACTCTGAATCTGTACGTATTTTTTATTCTTTTATGGCTCTTATCTTCTTTTTGTTGCTTTGTCTTATTCCAATTTGCTTGTGTTTGTTTAGTAATGTTTTCTTATTTTATCAACATTATTTAGAGGACTGTTTTATTCTTTTGGATTTTTAAGACAGGGTTTCTCTGTAGCTTTGCAACCTGTCCTGGAATTAGTTCTTATAGACCAACTTAACCACATGAATTGTTATTAAGTGAAAATAAGATTTTATCATGCTAATTTAGAAATTCCTTAAAATGAGTAATACTGAAGATAACTCAGATAAATATTAAGTATTAAAATAAACTTTCACTAATTTTTTTTTACTAATTGAGGGGAAGGCCTGGTAAAACTAATCAAATTCAGATATATAAGGTAATGTTACAATTCCTAGTACTACTTGGAAATAACTTATAGTAAATTAGTTTTCTTTTAAAAATACCAATCTGCTCTACAGATTGACGTAGAGGATACATAAAATCAAAATGCAACTTAGCTGCTCCTGGACACTATTGTTAAAAGCCAGAGATGCAGTGACAGACACAGTACTAATTCTTTCTTCATCTCATCTATTTTTATTAGAAAATGTGGACATTTGGCTGAAGAGATAGCCTGGTAATACTCTATTCACCTACCATAACAGATGGCTGGCCCTATTCTCTGCACCACAAATTCAGAATAGCAAAAGACCCTAAGTTTGACGATTTGCACATAAGAAACCACAGAGAAGCATAGAATTCTTTTCACTGGTGGGTGATATCTATTCTCACTCAAATAAGTTTTACAGAGGTAATATTTTACACACGCACACACACACACACACACACACACAAACACACACAGAGTTGGAGAGCTACAAGAATCCCCTTGTTCACTTTGTTGGGTTAAATGTGTGTTGTGAAGGCAGAACCAAAAATGTCTAAAGCATTTGCATTTTCTTCCCTGATAATATGCAGAACAAGAATAAGGGAAGAAAAGCATCATAACCGTTAGCAGTGAGTTTTTCTGCTTTGTGAATTTCTGCTCAGGATGACTGAGGGACAAAAATGTTGGCAAACTCACTCCTGTTATTTATCAGGTGAACAGTGTTTAACCTACAGTCTGAAAGACAAGAAGTGGAAGAAAAGTCTGATAAACCAGTCTTAAGGACAATGTGTGGTGATATAAAACCATTTGAAAAGCCATCACTAACCCATTGCCTGGTACCAGAAAGAGGGAAGATTCCTGTCAGGAACTAAATAGAGAGAGGCTATGATGGTTAATGTCCATTTTCATTTTACTCAGTATCACTTGGAGCAGAGTGACACATCCTATAGGTGTGTATGCATATTCAAGTAAAAGGACAATTTACTAAGACGGGAAGACCAAACCTGAGTGTAGGAGCACTAGTCTAAAAATAAAAAGGGGAAAGAGATGAATCCCATTGATAATGGAATTTTCCTCTCACTGTTTCTTGTATGTCCTGGCATGAACTGCTAGCTCTCTCTACTTCTCAGCATGATGAGTGATGTTTCTGAAACTGAAGTCATTGTTTGCTGCCTTTTAAATATCAAGTATATTTTAATAATTATCTAGTCCACAAATAAATATTTATGCTTCTGTATTGACACTATGTTGTTTAGAAAAATAATCAAGAGGGAATTTGGGTAACTATGTAAAGCTGAACTGAAGCTCTATAAAATATGTTAGATTCTACAGTACTTATTGAATAATCACAACTATGTCTTTGAAGAGTAGATATATGACCCATTGCCATACTTTCAATTATGTGTCCTTCGTTAAATTTTCACTGGAACATTTTATGGAAGCTCAGGGGTGTGCCGTTGTTAGATGACATATGTCTGCTTTCTGCTTGTAGTTAAAAATGAAAGTCATCATGGGCTGTAAACTTCTGAAACCATAAGCCAAATTATCTTTCTTCTATAAATCCCCTAGGTCATGGTGATTTATTGCTGCAATATAAGTGTAACTAGAACACCAGCTGAGAGTCAACATTATTGTAGGCTATCTACAATGCCCTTTAATAGCAATTTATAATTGATCCTTGTATTTGAGCTGTGGTTTTCATTTCTTTCACTGTTACAGAAAGATTTGGAATGTATGAGCTTTGGAAACTATTAGTTCCTGCTAATCCCAAAGCTATCAATGTTATCAGGTAACATTTAAATTCATAGCAGATATTTTCCTCCATTGCCACAATTCACCTACTTTATATCCCAAACAATATTTTGAGAAATGTTTTGACATATGACTTTCTTTTGTTCTGTGACTATAAAAATCCATATATAATAGTAGAACTTGTAATTCCTGTAGCCTGAAACTATATTCCTAGAGCATGTTCCCTCACATTTGGGCCAGAATAAACTATTGCTTTCATTTTTGAACAAGAATTTCATTTTTCTCTTAATAAGAATGAAAGGAAAACTAAAAGTATGGTGAAATAAGCAGGAAAAAATGTAATAATGTTTTTTTTCAAAGGAAAGAGGCATTCAATAACAGCTATGGGTGAGAAAGGTTCAATAAAGTAACACAGAAAAATATCCCTGCATCTTAAAAGATAAGCCACTAAGATTCTCCAAAAATTTTAACAGTGTAATTGAAGAAAATATTTTTTGAATATGCTTCTGAAAAAATGTAATTAGCATTTCAAATATATATCAGACTTTGTAGAGAAAGAGAATGTGGTGGTGGTGGTGATAATGATGATGATGGTGGTGACAAAGAACTTGATTTTGTGTGTCCATACATTGGGCTGATAGAATTTTTGTTCTACTGTGGACACATATGAACTATTTAATCTCATTCTGGTTTGTGGCACCTTATGACCAGATAACATGAGCAACAGTGAGTGATACTCTCCAGAGAAGTAAATTAAGTAAATTAATATATGCTCTATTTATTTTGTTTAGACTTAGTGACCCACAGATGAAAAACTGTAGAAAATTAATGACTACTGGGAGATGGAGATGCTTTTTTCCCATTGCTGAGTCAAAAATTGTTAAGGAGCATTTTAATGTTACATCTAGCAGTAATTTGATTTTATATCACTTGCTTTTATGTCTCAGTTTAAAACACCTGATGAAACTGCATAAGGAAGGCAAACTTCATTAATACTGATGAATTAATAATGCAGTCCACAGTTAATTTGCCCCTTGTGCTTATGCAGAAAATAGCAGTGGAACTGGATATAAAAGGGATCTGTTCACTTCCTATTTTCCATGAAGCAGAGTGAGGTACTAAGAAAGAGGTCATATATGGTATACAAACAATGACTCAAAAAGAGTGACATGTTCTCTGACTATACTTCACATCTCAAAACTTCCACATACCTAAGCATTAAGATCATATGAGAACTGATTATACCAAAGATGAACTTGTAGGATATATTTATTATTAAAGTTATAATGCTATTTGTTCTGTGCCTAGGAACTATTATGATTTCAAGGCATATTATGATCAAAAACACAATAAAATAATTTGGATACTAAGATATGTTCTACAGTAGTTTTAATAATTTACAATATTTGTATGTATATGCAAATATATACTATATTTGATTGTATATAAACTTCTTTACAGGAATAAAAGTTTATAATAAATATTCAAGTTGATAGCATTTGCCATTTTGAAGATGAGTGAGTTTATTCATTGAGTTTTCCTATATCTAAGTATTCCTCTCTGAAAATATTTAAAGTTTTAACTTAGTAAAATATATATGTCAGGATTTAATGTAGAATGATGGTTTATAAATCACTAAAAGTCATAGATTAAGACAATATATTAATGACTATGCTTTTAAATGAGTTGTTGCTAAATATCTTATTTGGGGTTTCTTTTGCTCTGATAATTCACCATGACCAACATGCAGATAGTGACGGAAAGGGTTTATTTGGCTTACAAATACACTCAAGCAGGGCTGGAAAGCTGGTTTCAGGAGAATTTGCTGAGGTTGTAGAGGAAGGCTGCTTACCGACCTGCTTCCCTTGGCTTTTGTAGTGTGGTTTCTTACAGAGTCCAGATCTATCAAACCGGAATGGCACCACCCTCCATGGCCTGGGTCTTCCAGAATTGACCATTAATTGAGAAAATGTGTTGGCAGAGACTTCTCATTTCCTCCAGGCCCACACCAGAAATAATCACACTGAAACTATATTAATATTTACAACATATTTTAAATTTTTATTTACAACATATATTAAAATTACAACACTGGTTGCTCGGTCACTTAAGGAATAGCTAGCTCTTATATCTTAAATTAACCCATTTTTATTATTTTATATTTTACCATGAAGCTTGTGGTTTACCAGCAAGGTTCAGGTGTGTGTGTCTCCTCTGGAAGCTTCATGGCATCTCCTCTACTCTGCCTACTCTTTCTTCCTCTATCTACTTGGAATTCCAGCCTTGCCCTATTCTGCTAGCAATTGGCACAAAGCAGCTTTTTTTAATTAACCAGTGGAGTTCATTGCATACAGAGGGGAATTCCATTTAACCTCTCCTTTTCTGTCTAAATAAATGGACAAGAGTAGAAATATAAATATAACAAAGTTGATCTTAAATTTGAATTGATAGACCAGGATCCATAATGATGCAAATATTCATCTCTATAGCATATCCCTTTTAAATGTAAGCAAACATTTATAAGCAATATTTGGGATTTTGGGTATAGTTATCTCTAAACTGCTTTTTGCTTTTTATTGGGTGAAATAATTTTAGGGTCTGTGGAGACCTTTTGCAGGTCTTGGTCCATCAAACCACTTTAGTCTGGAAGGAATCGACAGGTTCTCATCCTCTGTGGAAACAAAATCAGAACCACTTTTCAAAGCAGCATGACCTTAGACCCAAATTTTCAAGTCAGGATACCTTTAAAATATATATGTTGGTTTTATCTTAGCAGCCTGTACAATAAAATGTCTCTCTGTACATAGCTCATTTACAGTCAAAAAATTTAAAGAAAGCACAATTAATATACATAATCTAGACTCTCTGTGTATATTTTATCTTCACGTGGCTTATGTTTTACTCTATTGCTTTTTATAAGTTTAATATTTATTTAATTTTTTTATTCCTTTAATCTATGACTGTCTATACTCTTTTATAACTTTCTATACTCCTTTTTCTCTCTCTCCTAAGCCTGCACACATTTTTTTAACATTGTGACCCATTTAGAGGTCTTTTTTTTTTTAATCTGAATCTGTATCTGTTATTTTTTTATTGACCAGGACCACTTCTTATAATGTTAGGCAGCATGGCTAGGACTAAGGCTGATTTGCCTTTTGTCTCTGCCCAGTCCAACATGGTGGAGGCATGTTTACCACCTTTGCCAGCCATGCCCCAGTGACAGATATGTAGTGGGTCTATGTTGTGCCATTAAGGAGTTTGTAACACTCTGCTCACAAAACCCTTTTAAGCACAGGACCTCACGAAAGAGCCAAAGTTTGTTCTGCCAGCACAAACCAGGAAGCCAAAGAAGCCGCACAATTATTTGCCACTAACATTGAGGCAGGATGATTTCTCTTAAAGCAGCTGCAATGACCCTGATCACTACCAGTGAACAGAGCCCATCAGAAAAAAAAATGTGGTTACCAAGAAGCTGTGCTCACTCTGTTTATTTTTCTGTCTAGAATTACTTCCCAAGCTCTCTCAGGTTTTATGTGGATGTTGTTGCCCACATTGGTGCCAAAATTGCTTTATAACTGTATCTCTTGGAGGCATTTCCACAACTGAGAATCATTTTTCTCAAATGACTGTAGCTTGTGTCTAGTTGACACACAAAACCAGCGAGTACAACTGGCCATTGTCAATTTGAGACACAAGTATACCACTATTAACCCATAATCATACCTTTCTTATTCATCCCCACGGTCTCAAATTAAACAGTATAAATCTTTGAAATTCCTACAAACTTCATAAATTCAAATGCTTTAAAATTTCAGTTCCATTAAAATAGCTAATCTTTTTAAAATCCAAAGTCTTTTAAAATTCACAGTCTCTCACCTATGTAGTCCAGTAAAAACAGAAATAGTTCCTTACTTCTAGAGGAAGAAAATAGGGGCAAAGCCATAATTAAATCAAAACAAAATCAAACTCCCATCATCCAATGTCTGAGATCTTCTCCTGTTCTTCTGGAAGCCTTCAAAAGGCTTGTGTCGGGTCTCTAGCTCTGTCAATTGTAGCACACACAGCTTGTCTTCTTATCTCTGCCTGGCTTTACTATGCTGCTACTGCTGTTCTTGGGGGTCATTCTGTAGTACTGGCATCTCCAAAAATGCTAGAATCTTCTGCTACAACTGGGCTTCACTTTCACCAATAGACTCTCATAGACACTCTTCATCGTTCCAATCTTCAACTTCTTTGCATGACCCCTTCAGTGCTGGACCTTAAACTGCCACTGAGACAGCAGCTTCACTATTAACCTAGTGTGGCCGCTCACAGTCACAATCTCAGCTGCTTTCCATGACCCCTTAATGCTTTCAAAACAAGTACCACCTGGGTGACGTTAATACATTACTGAGTCTAGCTGACAAGATGAGGAACAGCCTTGGCTGCATCTGAAATATAGCTTCTCTGTGCTTTCAGGAAACAGAATATTTCACCCCAGTAATTTGGGCTCTTCTTGATTACTGCTAATTTCTTAACTAAAGCCAACCATCATGAAGTAATGTTTCACCATAGTAATTCTGGTTTCTTGTTAATCAGAGATAATTCTTCAGTTTCATCTCACAAGAGCCACAGAATGCTAAGTAAAAATAAGTATTATAATAGAGTCTTTAAATTCACCTCTGAATTTTCATGATCCAGGCTTCCATCCTCAACATTGTTCTCAATATTCCTACCTCCCATACTTCCATAGAATATTCCACAGAGTTCTTAATACTCTATGGCTCTTCTTGTTCAAAATTCCAATATCCTTCAATATTGGTAACAACTTCTATAATTAGAATTTGTAATGTGTGAAGAGACAGTATGAGCATGGCAACTATTCTAAAGGAAAACTTTTAATCAGGGTGGCTTACAGTTTTAGAAGTTTAGTTCACTATCACAATGGTGGGACATGGCAGAATGCAGGCATTTGTTATGCTGTATCTTGATCTTCTGGAGAAGGAGGTAAACTTTATCATTGGCCATAACTTGAGAATATGGTACTTCAAAACCCACCTCCACAGTGCTATACTTCCTCCACCAATGTCATACCTACAGCAACAAAGTCACACATCCCTAATAGTGCAACAACCTATGTGGGCCATTTTCTTTCAAACCACCACATTCCACTCTCTGGTCCCCATAAGCTTTTATCAATATCATATCTAAAAATATGGACTAAATAAAATTTCCAAAGTCCTCATAGTTCTATAACAGTCTCAAATGTTTTTAAAAATTTAAAATTCAAAATCTCTTCTGAAATTCATGCAATCTCTTAACTATCATTCCCTGAAAAATCAAAATAAATAATCAGATAATATACTTCCAACATATGTCATCAGAGATACACTACCACTTTGTAACAAAGAAAAGGGAGCATGGTGAGGAAATGCTGGACCAGAACAAGACCACAAACAAGCTGGGCAAACTCCAACCTCTTTATATCTACGTGTGATGTCAAAACACTTTTCAGATCTCCGACTTCTTTCAGTTTTATTGACTACAATACATTTCTGTCTTTGGGGCTTGCTCCATTCCCTGTTAGCAGATTGTCTTGACAAGTTTTCCACTACTTTAGCATCTTCAGCATGTTGGAGTCTCCAAGGCAATCCAGGGTTCCCCTTACAACCTCAAGCAGTAGCCTCTCTAAGCCTCTACTCACGGATGGCCCTCACACATGCTTTCCTCAGTTGCAAAGGAAGATTCATTAACACCTTTCTTCTATCCTTGACTTTAAAGCCACAGCCATGTGGAAAAGCTTCCAAGTTCTGCTTTCTGCGGTTGGAACATAGCCCTCTTGCTCAACTACATCTTTCAGTGCTTTCTATTTTTGATTGTTTTTTTTCACTGTGTAAGCTTGGCTGTCCTGAAACTGGATCTGCAAACCAAGGTGCCCTCAAACTCAGAGATCTGCCTGCCTTTGCCTCTTGAGTACAGTGAATAAAGGTGAAATAAATAAATAAATCCACATCCCCACATGTGGCTCTAAATTTTCTTTAATTCCTTTTCACAGATCAGAAACTTACCTCGGTGGGATCTTGCTCTACAGGTTCCTCTCCCATTATTCCATTCCTTAATCTATTAATTTCCTTAAAAACAGGATTTATCTCCATTCCACTTCCTATACTCTTTTTCTTTTCAAACTGTACATTTTATGTTTTTCCTTTCTCAGCTTGTTCTAGGCAACATATTAAAATTCTTCTCTAAGAGCTTGCTTTGCCTTGAGTGTTTACAGCTTTACAGGAAACTATTAGGGGGTCTTGAGGAACTTGAGGAACTTGAATATTATCTTGCCTGACATTTTCTTTATAAAAAGTCGTTGCCAATTTGACAGACACTCAAGGATTAATTTCTTCAGTAAAAGGTAGAAAGGGCAATCCTTCAAGTGGTAGGGCTGAGGGTATCATTTGCTCAGGTAAGCAAACCCTTGAGTAACTGAAGATTCAGTATTATCAGCTTCAATAGGGTCCTCCCATACATCCACATCTCAAATTATAGTACTCCATTTTTTAACAATTAATGCCCTTACTATAACTACTGACATAATCTAAAGTTGAATTTTTGCTGTAGTTTAGACAAATTTATAATTAAAGATTTGGTTTGATTTTCCACAAACTAAACTCTGCAGCTTCTAGAGAGAAGTTTCTCTTCCAAGGAACAGTTAAAAATTTTAGACTATTTATTTGAATCTGTTGTCAGTCAATTTTATCACTAAGTTCATTGTTGTCTTTCATCGACATTGATTGATTTTATTATGGAACTCATTTTTATCATTTTCAATTTATATAGATATATTAAGAGCAACAACCAATGGCATAATTTTTCCCCAAATTTTCAAAAGATTCATATGCAGGGTCATTAACTTCATTGCTGCTCGCTATTGATGAATCAAGATAATTGAAGGCATTGATCTCTTTAGGTTTGAAATATAGATTACAGAATGGGCATTCAATACTTTTGGAGCTACCAGGAGAGAGAGTGACTGGAGAGATTTCAGTAGCTGAAGGTGCTGGTGAGTTTGAAGGTGCTGGCAAATTTAAAAGCCTATTTCAAATAATAAAATATTCATCCTTATACATTCTTTTCTCTAGAACCACTCTTTACCAGAGTCTGTGTTAGTCAGGGTTTTCTAGAGTCACAGACAGTATGGAAATATATATTCTAAGAAATCTATATGTATATGAATTTCTATAGGCTGCAGCCCAACAATGACTGCTGTGAATGGAATTTCAAGAATCTAGTAGTTGTCTAGTCCCACGAAGTTGAGTGTCTTAGTTTGTCTTCTGTTTATGCTGGAATCCCAAAGAAGTAGGCTCCAGTGCCAGTGAAGAAATAGATGTACTGACAAGACAAGACAGGAAAGGCCAAAAAGGAATGAGTAGTTCCTTCTTCCAGTATCCTTAAACAATCTTTAAGAAGAAGGTGTGTCAGAGATTAAAGGTGTACCTTCCCAATTGAAGACCTAGATTAAAGTCATTTGTCATCCCACCCCAAGCTCTGCATCAAAACCTTGTGTCTTCCAACCTCAAGATGGGGAACAAAGGCATGTTTCTCTCCTTTCTCAAGATCCATATCACAAGTGTGCTCTCCATTTCTTGATTATAGCTCATTTCAGATATAATCAAGTTGGCAACTAGCCATCACATTAAAAGCACAACAGTGACTTTAAACTACTGAAGTCATTGACTGTCTAAGATATGCCTTAAGTTTTTTGTATATTTTTAAAGATGGTGGTTTATCATATACTTATATTTGTAGATTAGCTAGGTTATGGATTAGGCAATGCATTAATTGATTTCATATTTAAACAGAGTGTGCCACATGGCAGGATTCCACTTCACATCTGTAGATTTTCTTTGCTGCACTGTAAAATAGTCAGATCACAACTCATATTCTGTTAGAAAATAGCCTATGAGGGGAATTCATTTTCAGCTTAAGGTATTTCTTTTTTAAATACCTAATTCTGCTGTAAGACTAATCCTTATAATAAGTCTTAGCACTCTAATATTGAGTTTAATCCACCACTATCAACAGGGATTGAATAAATATTATTCTAGCATCACACAAGAAATTGCTTTGGTGGGAAAATTTTTCTGAGATTAGCATTGATTAGGCCAAAGGGATTGACAAACCCCTTAGTTCATTTTAGGATAAATGAACAACACTGGATTTTCAACCTATCTTCTTTCAAATGAATTGAACCATTATAACTATGCATAGAAATCCTGAAAAATTCATAAATGAATCTTATTTTTTAGCTCATGCCAGAAACTTAGCCCTTTCCTAGCAGTGAATTTGTACTATGCTTTTCCACTTGAGAAGTGACTATAGAAAGGTTAAAAGGATTTGTCATGGTAAATACATTGGTTAAAATTCTTTAAGTAGGTAATAGCATTTGCTAGAAATTATATTAAACATTAGTATTTAAATTTTTTTCAATCACATATGCTGGCCATAAAACAAAAAGACAATGGATAATAATATTTTAAACACTTACCATCCAAAAATGAAGTTTAATTTAGTGACATCTAACAAAAATATATGGAAAATAATAAACAAGGGTTTTCCAATTATACCAAACTCAAGCTATAATAGTGAGGAACTAAAATAAATTGAAAGTATGGTACCTCATTACTTTAACAGAACTATTCAAACAACTGTCACCCTGTGGAAGAACAATATGCATTAAAGAATAAGCCTACACTGCAGATGATTAAATAGATAGTTACATTTTATACAGATGAAATTTAATTAATTCCTCCTACTGTCTCCTTTCTTATAACATCAGCTTCCTTAAATTTCACTTCAATCAACAGTATAAGATATATAGATTTGTATGTGTGCACATGGGTGTGTTTCTGTGTGTGTGTGAGAGAGACAGAGAGAGAGAGAGAGAGAGAGAGAGAGAGAGAGAGAGAGAGAGAGAGAGAGAGAGAGGTGATCATGGAATTTACTTAAATTCTATAAATTCTATATTTGGCCCAAATATATATATGCCAGTGTAAAGATTTTTCTTGAAAGAAGTTCACCTTGTCACAGTTTGGGCACTAACACATCTCTGCTACTAAAATAAAAAAACTCACATAAGAGGCATATGATGTAACCATCCATGACTCAGTCTCTAAATCCCTTTCAGAGTAGTGCTGGAACTAATATTCATCCTCAGAAGGACTTCACTAACCAGTGAAAAGAAACAAAAGTCATGTTTCAGACTTGCATCCACTCCTTCCTTTAGTGCTCAGTTCCATTGTATTTCTGAACAAAAGTAGTTTCATTGTCTATAACACATTATCTCATCCCTATTCTAC
Source organism: Ondatra zibethicus (assembly GCA_004026605.1). NCBI lineage: Eukaryota > Metazoa > Chordata > Mammalia > Rodentia > Cricetidae > Ondatra > Ondatra zibethicus. The sequence goes on from PVIU01003468.1 coordinate 51,384, forward strand.
TTTCTGAAGTTGTTTTGCTGTATCTGTGAGCATGCTTTGCTAACATTTGGTATACCCATTCCTATAAGGACCACAATAAGCATAATGATAAGGTGTTAATCAGGTCTAAGATAATATAATTTGAATGTGCTTCAACAATTGGTAAGATACTAGTGCTGATATAGTATAATTGTGCTACCAAACAATAATGGGGTTTTAGACCTGAACCTAAAGTAATGATGAAATTAAACTTCAATATTTGCTGAAACAGCAAAATAGTGGTTTGCTATTATCAGTAATTATTATGTTCCTTGCCTAATTTTATTGATATTTTTATGCTACTGGCAGCAATGTGACTTGATTGCAGTACCATTACTCAAATCATATCTCACTATTACATTTCAGTTACTGTGACATCACTGACTACAAGAATATTACATTTACATTATTCTATTATGGTACTCCATGATAATGTATTAGACATTGATTGAAACCTTTTCCATAGGAAATGACTATATTTATAAAACATATATTTTTATTAGAATGTTACTTTCATTGGAGTAAGAATGTCAGTACCTTTCCACCTGTCAGAGATGTAAACACATACAAAGAATTTTAAAATTTATCTGAGGCTACTATGTAAGTGGTAAGAGAAACTTTCATTGACAATACTGTGACATATATTGACAAATGAGTTCAGAATCCTGAAAATAAAGAAATATAATTACAAATAAGCTAATAATGAAAACACTATGTTAAACAGAACATGATAGAAACTGACATTTATATCTGTTTTACATAGTTTTAAATATTTGATAATTTCATATGTATGCAATGAAATATGATCTCCTGTACCTCACTATCTCCTTCCACACCCTTTTGTATATACTCCATTCCCAAATAATCTGCCAGCTCATTTATAGTATGCCTTTATCAATGTTTTCTATTGTGTATTTTTGATTGTAAGATACTTATAACAAAGCAGCATGTATAATTTAGAGTGAACTTTGTTATATCGCACATGGCAGAATGTTCTTCTTATCCTTATCATTTACTCTATTAAAACTCCATTTAATACTTTAGTTTACCATTGTGTCTTTGAAACTTTTGTGAAAATTTTCATTCATTTCAACAGTACTTTATATTAAAAATCTATTACTTAATTATATTTTCCAGACCATTGCTTGGGATTAAAGTTTCACACTGAAATTTCTTAAGTTGTATTTTTTGTGCAGGTTTTAACCTCTTTAAACCCAAAGAAAACAAGATTACTAGAGATTGATTGACAACTAATAGTTGAAAAGTCTCTTCTAAGACTTTATAATAAAACTTGTGTCTCTTTGGCTGTATCATTGCAAACATTCTCAACTTCATTTCTATTGTATTTGAAAAATTACAAAACAATTTCCTCTTAAATGTACTGCAACTAATGCATAAAGCTAATGCATTCAAGTTGTGGGGTAAAGGGAACATTTCTGCATTGCTGGTGGGAATGCAAGCTGGTAAAAACCCCTTTGGATGTCAGTGTGGTAATTTCTCAGAAAATTAGGAAACAACCTTCCTCTAGACCCAGTAATACCTCTTTTGGCTATATATACAAAGGATGCTCAATCGTGCCACAAGTATATGTGCTCAACTATGTTCATAGCCCCATTGTTTGTCATAGCCAGAACCTGAAAACAACCTAAATTCCCCTCGACTGAAGAATGGATAAGGAAAATGTTGTACATTTACACAATAGAGTATTACATAGCAGAAAAAAATAATGACATCTTGAATTTTGCAGGAAAATGGATGGAACTAGAATACATTATTTTGAGTGAGGTAACCCAGACACAGAAAGACAAGTATCACATGTACTCACTCATAAGTGGCTTTTAAACGTATACAAAGAAAACCAGTGCACAAATCACAATACTGTAGAAATTAGACAACAATGTAGACACTAAGAGAGACATTCAAAGATCCATTCTACATGGAAGTAGAAAAAAGATAAGATCTCCTGAGTAAGTTGGGAGCATGGGAACCTTGGGAGAGGGTTGAAGTGAAGGGGAGAGGCAGGGATGGGAGCAGAGAAAAATGTAGAACTCAGTAAAAATCATTTTAAAAAGTTAAACCATATTTTGAAATTTTAAAATAGAATTGGAGAAATGGCACAGCAGGTGATGGTGTTTTCACAAAGCTTAGTGGGCAATGTTGCTTAATAGATAAAGAAAACTAATCCCTATACATGGTCTTCTGATCTCCAAATATATGTCATGCCATTCACCATTATCATGTGTGCGCATACCTACACATATATACACATCAAATAGATCAATGTGAAAAATTAGAAAGAAAACAATTGCTGTAGTTATAGTTTGTAAGAAGGTACAAATTAATCCACCATGCTCAGTACACACTAAGTATAGCAAATAAAATGTGACACTACAGACAACCACATATATTTTACCATTCACCTTCCGATTTTTAAGTGCATGAATGTGTGTGGATGTTAACTTATAGTACAAACAATCTTGCTAAGAACTACTTGTCTATATTATTTTTATAATGATTTTACATAAAATTTTATGTAGATTCAGTTAAAAAGTAATATATATAAACACTTTTTTAAGTATATTGAGTAGTTTGTGCATTTCTAGAAGTCTGGTGTAAAGGTAATCAAATATCAATGCAATTATTTATGAAAAGTAGCAGTAATCATAATGATTAATACTGTGTTCTCAGCCAGGAGGTGGAGGTACATGCCTTTAATCACAGCATTTGGAAGGCAGAGGCTTCCAAAGGATGTCTATGAGTTTGAGTGATGGGATATTAGATTGGTATTTGTGAGTTATTATTTACAGACAATTACATTGGTATAGATTCTTGAATATTGATACAAAGTTAAATTATATTGAATATTGTATGCATGCATGCTTCTACCTCTGTTTAAAACATTTTTATGTATTGATACATATATATATATTTACCATATTGCGGTGTACAGTTCTGCCTCTGATCAAGATACTTGTACATTTTTACATTTGGAAGTCATTGTCCTTATTGCAGTTGTTTATTGTCTTAGTCTTTAAGTTAGATAGGTATTAAGAATTGTAGATCAATAGTCATCTATGTTTGTCATACTTATAGTTAGACTAATCAGGTTCTTTAGATACATAGAGATTGTATTCTGTATAGATAGATAATCTTCAACCACTTCAAGGATCTGTGGGACATGGCATTTAAATAACTTAGGGTTTTGTTGACATGAGACATAATTGCTCCTGGCAGCACTGATCTATTCCCGAGAGAATGTTGAGCACCAAAGACACTCCACTTGGAATCTGTTTTCTTCTTGGCAAAAACTGGCCTTTGGACAAAGAAATGCCCATGCCTCAACCACTGACAAGATATAGTATCCAGAAATGGATAAACAGGACTGTCAAATCTTGCCAAGACAGGGTAAGACGGTTTTGAAAAATTTCTTGCCTTTGAAAATGGTCTGTCAGTTATTCTAGACAATAGCCAAAGTTGGTTGCTTCAGCGTTCCAAACTGAGACTTTGAGTGAATGCTCAGGTAGCCAATTGTCTCTGTCATATATTGCTCACTTTGGAAGCTACTTGATTGTACTTCCTGCCTGCTCAAGTAATATTATCTCCCTTTTCAGGCCTTCGATAGGGTTGTAGATAAGATAATCATAGTTACCATCCTCTTATGATCTAACCAAGCCATCTCCAATTGTCTAGGATGGTGATCTGTAAGTTTTTCGCTTTAAATAAATAACCATTTTATTAATCACAATTCCAAACTGGTGTGGGATTGTTTTATGACTTACGCCTTCATTTGAGGCCAGCCTGGTCTATACAAGTTAGTTCCAGGACAGGCTACACAGAGAAAGCCAGTCTCAAAACAAACATACAAACAAACAAACAAAAGCCATAAACAAAATGTGTCCTCTGTGTTTTCTCCTGTAGATTTTCAGTCATGATGCATCTACCTTTTCTATCTTCGTTTTTGAGAGTCTCAGAATGTAACCCATGCTGTGTTGGCACTGATGATACTCCTGCCTCATCTTCTGCTCTTTGAATGCTGTGAGAAATAACAAAATATTTGTTAAATTAATTTTAAAGCTATAATTTAATAACTTTACATGTACACTCATGCACATTCATATACTAATACAAAATATAAAAATTGATCAAGAAAAGTTGACTGGCATTAGAGTAACACTACTTTTGCTATTAACTGAAAATGGTAAAATAATTTGTATCCTCTCACTGAAAGTAACTACATTTTTTCATAGAACAAACTTGCTATGAGTAATATACTTATAGTTCATGGTTTTATTGGAGAAATTGTTATTTTGTAGAATGCGCATTAATTTTCCAGATGTAAAGATACATGCCAGAATAATAGTTTGTTTCAACATTGCAGGAACAAAAAATGAATCTTGTTTTGAAATATCAACAAGGTAAAAGAGAACTGTGAAATTACCAGTTGCTACATTGTCTTTCTTTGCCTTTAGCAAAACTTTTGTTTTGGAATAGAGAATTAATTTTAATTGTGCTTAATTTTTTATCAGAATAAAAAGGCATGGATTAAAGTTTTAACCTAGCTGATAGACTGCCTACCTGGTATGCACAAAGTTCAGTCTCCAGCACCATATAAAATGAGCATGTGCTAAACATCTGTAACCTCATGAACTGGAAGGTCATTCTCAGCCTCACACTGAGGCCAGACTGAGCTACATAAGAGCCTACTTTCAAAGCACACACACACACAAATACACTTTTATTCACTTCTGAAAACAAAAAATAATATTTCATATGATATTATACATATTTAAGATTTATCTTATTGTTTGCTCTATTAAATATGTCACTATTTTAATCACATATATAAATATTTTGGAAGAAATTTAACAAAAATTTATTTATTTCACCATAGATTAAAATTTATTTACATACTAATTATGAAAATGCTTGTGAAAGGTGAAAGAAGATTACAAATTCTTCTGAGACAAAATAGTTTCCTAATAGACACAATAAAGTTTAAGAGCATTTCAGTACCACTTTGCCCTAAATTAGGGAACTACAAGCACATCAGTTAAATAAGGCATGTATAAATCTTCTCACAGAAAATACCTACAGTATTTTGTAAATACTAAAATATGCAATATCATATTTAACCAAGTGTAGAAAGCATCATCCTATGTCAATTCAGGTGAACTCTCTGGAATTTTAGTGCTTTGAAGGTAACTAATTTTGAGTTGCAAATACAGAGCTTAGTGAAAAAGTTTGTCTATTCCAAGTTGTATCTGTTTCAACCCGTGACAAAAATTTGAAAACCGCCCTCTGGTGACGTCTGAGGACTTCCTCTGCACCATCTGTGCTTCTGAATGTCAGCACTATAAGTATCTGATACTGAGAACAAGCTGCAAGAGCTCACAGAAATAGGACTAGGAACTTACATTGGAACCAGCCCACTACTTGCATAGATAGTAAGAGAAACAGTCGTTTACCATGAAATCTTCCTCAGAGACCGTTAGATATTCATGGGTTCCTAGGAATTTACTGGCAGAGTATTAAAACATTTTGAAGAAGAAATTATATGTAGCAAATTAAAACACAACCATTTTTGCATGAACTACTGAAATTAATCAGGTAACTTGAAAAAGTATAAATATAATCCAATGACAATTTGAATATTTTTTGAAAAATACTGAGTATAATTTTCCATACTTAATATAATTTATATTCAAAAATTCAATAGCAAACAAATTTATAGAACTGGGTTCAGTATCACTTAAGAGAGAAAATTTAATAACTTATAAGATAGTATCAAATTAAATATGTCATTTTCTTTCTTCTATTAGAATTCTAATTCAATCTGCCATCAAACTTGGTAATACAATCCAGTTAAATCACATAAATATATATAAACATGTTTTTTAATTCAAATATTTTAAAATACAGGAAATCATACACACACAAAGTATAATGAATATTGTGGGTTTTTTAGCTACAAAATTAGAAGTAATTCTTATGCTGTTTTAAAATATTAACTTTCAATTTTTTAGAATGAAATCTTTTCCTGCATTATTTATTTGCAGTGTGATATAGTAACTAATATTATATAAAAGATAAATAGGACAAAATATTATCTGTCATAGAGAACATGGCACTTGCTAAGTATTAATGAACTTTGAGAATAAAATATTTATTAAAGAAACTACTAACATTAATAGACCACACTGCCTGACTGCACCATTAGAAGTTGTGAGAATAGTCAAACGCGCTTAAGCAGAAAGCAAAATTCCGAATGATAGGGTTGGAAAAAGAGATTGATGGGAATCATTCTAAGTGTATTAAAAATTCAACCATATTGGGAAAATGTGTACTGTTTTTCTGTAAAACTTATCAAAAATGTGCCAAAAAGATAGATTTTCAGGTTTTCTCATACAGCAATATAAAAGAGCATCCTCAGGTTTATTTTTGGGAGGAGTTAAAGCACTTCCATGCCAACCTGGTGAATGGTCAGAATGCACCCAGGCAGTCAGCCGCAGAGAAAGCAGGTCTAGTTATTGTGTTCAGTACAGTTTGTTCCTTTGAAACTTGTTAATTATGGCTAATAAGTTTGTGAGAATGTGATTGTGTGTGTTTATGTGTGTGGCACGATACCTCACTTACGAGTTTGTTGTCATATAGTTTAAAAGCATTTGCTATTTTAATAGTTATAAAATGCAAATTAAATCTGTGGGGGAATAAGAATTCCCAACCAAAGAGAATAGTCTATAGCTACTTTTACAACTCATTATAAACAAATGTACTTTTTGAAATCAGAAAAGATGTCTGCTTTGTGAGCTTATGTAGCTGCATAGGAATCTCTATGTTTTTGTTTTGTTTTTGTTTTTTGTTTTTTTTGCTTTTCTCATTTTTATTTAGGTACTTTGCATAGTATGGTGATTGAGGCAACTCAAAGCCTTGTACAACAGAGCTATGTAGACTACGAAAGGTCCTGACTGGGCTTTCCTTTCCTTCTGACTTGTCTTATTTAGCTCTGCTGAGATCTCTTAGTCATTACGCACATCTCCATCTAGACATTTGACTTGAAAGGGCCTTCTACTCAACCACATTTTCTTTCAATGTCACTGATGTAAGCATGTACTACTGTATTCAGGTTAGGCAGTGCTGAGGGCGAACCAGGGCTTCATGTGTGCCAGGCTGAGATGAGGCAAATCACCCAGCAAAGCAGAATCCGGCTTTGGAGAAGCTTAGTTTAAGATGGGCTTTTCACTGCCGAATCGACAAGTCTATTACCAATGTAGACATTTGGGCTTTAGTCCGCCAAGAAAATTTCTAGGTGAGATGTGATAATCAATATATTTCCAAAGCTATAGGAATCTCTATGTTTTATATAAAAATATTTTTTCTGTATGATAAATAGAGTTAAAACACAGAGTATAGAATATTCTAAGGTAAATTCTATTTATGTTATATTTATTTAAATTCAATGTCTACATTTTATTTTCTAGATACGGAGAAATAAATTTTCAAACATCATTATTTTCTAGAAAAAACGTTTTACATCTGCTGAAGTTATAAAATGATCAACAAATTTGATTTTTAAATAATTTCTAATATTTACTCTCAAATAATAGTCAAGCACTATGTAATCTTAGGAATGTGTACAAAATTACACTAAAAGTATTATTATCATGTAAATAGTCTAATATTTATTGTCAATAAAATATGAACAAATAGATTTACATTAAACCTATTTATTTATTGCACAGAGGTTTTCAAAGTAAATTTTTGGATGGTCTTGAACATTCAATACACAATTCAAAATTGCTTCATATCTGTATAACTAGGGGTATTGTAGTATAGCTATATAAATATATGAAAAGATAGTAAATACTTTTTCTATGGTTACTTCCAGGAATTTACACCTATGTAGCCATGCCACTTATTGACTAATTTTTTTCCCACTGAGAACAACCAAGTTCACCATGCACATAGATTTCTCACACATTTACAGCCTCTTGGTGACTTTCAGCTTTGACACACTGTATTCAGTTCACATCTATAATTCTACTGTCATTTGAGCCTGTTACCAATTTTCTCTTGTTCTACCACTAATAGAATAAATCCTTTAACATTCCCTTGATCTGTAGCTATTTACTATAGTTCAAAATTTATTCCTGTATTGGGTCCATGAAGAGAAAAGGAGATCTAGAGTATACTAGTCTACTAGTTGTTTATGCATTTAGAAACATTAGGGATTCAATGTATGTTTTGCATATAGCCGAGTTAAAATTCTTTTCTATTTAGTGATAGATACTAAAAAGTCACTGCAGCTTCCAACTATTATGACCAACAAAATATTGCAAATTTAGCCAGAAATAAATGTTTTGAATTTACAATAAAATTCTTTTTATGCTTTCTGTCACTCTTTTCTCAAACCCTGTCTAATATACAAACAGTGATGCATATTTTCTGTTCTATCTCACTAATATCTTTTGAATTTTCAACACATTTTCCACCTTTCAAACGTTTGTGGTTCATACTTATTAAAATTGTGTGAATCTTCAGGCATTCCTTTGTTCATAATAGAAAGGCATCTCAGCCACCACTTAAAAATACTAATTTTTCTAATACTAAAAATTTCACCATTGTTTTTCCCCCTATCTTTATATTGAAACAGTAGGATTTTTGTCTTTCTTCATCTTTGCTACATTAAAGCTATTTCTTTAACGATTTGTGATGTCACAAGTTTAAGTTTCATCACATCAAAATCAGTGACCAAATTTTCTTATACAATTAAGGATTTGACATGGAGATTGACGATTTCATTTTATAATTCAGTTTTCTGACTAATTTGTCTACATATGGTTTCAGTGAAACGGCATACAGCCCAAGCAGATTAAAACTAATGGCACCAATGGCAGCAATACTTCTTTTTTCTGTCCACTTCTTTTGCCACCCTCAGTTCATCTGTGCAGTGTCACATACACATGTTGTGCCCTTGATATCCACTTGTCCTCATTTTAACTTAATTCACATTTTCTTCCCTTATATTACCTCCCTTATTTAACGATTTAGTGTACCTTCTTTTTTTTCTGTATAAATTTAATGTGACCAGCTGATCTCAGGTCAAGAGACTGAACTCCTGTAGCCCATGGTATACTAACCCTAAAGATATTTGAGGCCATGCTGATTGTATTAGAAGAGCTCTTTTGTAGAAATTGGAACCTTATTGTCTCTAGAGCTTATAATATCTCTAAATATAGGTGTTCCATCCCAGGATATAATGATTTAATAACATATTCAAGTGTCATTTCCTATCCTTCGTATATTTTAATGTATAATCTTCACAACAGTGACTTCAGCAAGAGCCATATTAAGCAGCAGGTCAATTACAAAGGAAGAATGGTTAGATCAACAGAAATATTTTTGCAAAATATTGAATCACTCTGTTTTCTGAGTGTGAATACTGTGCTTTGGAGTGGTCAGATTTCTGTCCCTCACATGTTCTAGTCCTTAAAAAGCAACCAATGTAGGAACTTGTAGAAGGGTGAAACCATATATAGTTTGAAGTAAAAATGACAGGAGGAAATTTTGTCTCTCTTTTTCATAGAACAACCATTTTCAATTAGGTAGACTTAATTTACAAAATATGCAGTTCTATCCACTGGAGATATAGAGCAAATCTATGGATTTTTAATCTCTGACTTTCACTTAATTTGGGTAAACAGAAAAATCATAAAGCTAATATATTCATTTATTTTGATGGTTACAGATAATCAGCAATTCTCAGAAATTGATTAACAATTCTGCCATCTTATTTTGATAGTCATGCTGTGGGCCATGTCTCTCCTTTCTGAAGCAAAAGACCAAGATCTTTCTGGATGTTAAGTTGAATGTGTTCACTATTTTCTGTCACGGTGATCCCACCAGATGAAGCGGTGAACGGGAGCTTAAAAGAAATCCCACACTATCTCAGAACTGAGAGATAGATAGTTATTTATTTAGGGGTAAACTTACAAATCAAGATTCTCTGCTTGAACGGTGGATCGAGGTCAAATCCAAACAGTCCGAAAAGGAGCAAGGGGAAGGAGAAAAGAGGCGGATGCAAGTTCTGCGTCCTTCTATACAGTACACGAGGCCACACCCCAGTAGGCAGGTAATTACAAGCTGTAAATCTTTCTACAGCAATTCTTTTTCATATCATCTTTCAGTGGGTCATTAGCTATGAACAACATTTTATTAACCTGCTTTGTTACATGACTTTTGCTTATGTTCCTATTATTCTTTCAGTTAACTTTTATTCTATTGTATGCTGCAGTTGGTTGTGGAAGTAATAATACCTGCCTTATGATAATTTTTGACACATTGGGAGACCACAGTGAACATGCAGTTAAAAATGTTATTTTGTTACTTTGATAACATAGCTTTTGATATAATCTCTGTACATTAGTAGTAAATTAATGTCAAAATTTTTGAACTGTTTTTTAATAATTTTGAGAAATATCTCCCAGAATTTTAGGCATATTCTCCAATATGTAAAATATCTGTTTCTTCTATTTGTTTGTTTAATTTTTAAAAATCTGGTTATAATATGTTATGGAAAAATAAAACGGCACTGCTCCCGGAGTGGCTACAGGAGACAGCGGGTCCTGAGACCACATTGGGCCATGAATACAGCTAGTCTCAGGTAGGGAGACCCTATGTGGCCTATGAGCCATAAGGGCCAGCGGGTTTTAGGATGGGAGCTGCACAG